>JAHBCN010016024.1:0-20159 GCA_019359885.1 Listronotus oregonensis
AATTATTAGTTTTAGAACATATTTGTTTGTATTAAAAAATAATATTCAAAATTTTTTACAGTGTACGACGTATTTTACGAGTCACTTGAATTTTTCTCAGTGTAAGTGACCGGCTATCTGTCTAATGAGAGAAATTCAAGGTCACAAAACTTTGCCCCATAACATCAAAGGTGCCGACACGTTCTGTCGCTTCTCTATGTTTCGTCTTCTCTGCCTTGAGTGCGTCTTGCTGTGTTCAAAGGTAGATGAATTTTGGGATAATATTTTGTTTGATAAGTCCTTCTTGAAACTTGTAGAACTTTCTAGGTAGCCTTCTGCAACAGATGATGACTTCCAAGGGTATTTATTCCTATGCACTGGACAGTACAAGCCAATTTTTTGTAATTAACAAAAAATCTTCTGTGTGGTGTTTCGGGTTTTCGTAAACTGGAATACTTTCTATACAAAGCTAGATATTTTCCATTTTTAATTTCCTTGGAAATAACAAAACTTCGGCTAGAATGGTTTTTGGAATCTGGAATATTTACAATTAAAAGATTCCCCTTATCGTCAATATCATCAATGCCAATTTTCATCAATTCTTCTCGACGACACGCACGAGCTAGTCCGAAAATTGTAGCTACCTTCATCGCTATATAGATAGACATCATTTGGAGCATCATTAATAAATTTTGCTATTTCATCTTTCGAAAAAATTTTGGCCTTCTTGGGTCTAAATCCCACATTTTGATTCTTCAAAAATGATGTAACTTTGAAATATTTGCTTAAATCCATATTCTTTTCGATCTTGATGACACTTTTTAACATGGAATACCTTGAATTTACATGTTTTAGCAAGTTCCGCGAAATATGCCATAAAAACTTCTTCGTTCATACTTTTTATTTTTTTTCTCGCCACACCAGCTCGTAAATGCTGTATATTCTTTCTCGTACCTGTGCCTCGACTTGGACGGCAACAAATCTAAATTTGCTATTTCGGCTGCTTTGAGAATGGATTCAGGTAATTCCTCGTCAGAAGACTCCATGGGAAACGTTTTTTATTCAAAATCGACGATACTGATCAGAATGTACTAAAGACACTTTTAATTATCGATGACTTTTAATGACTTTGATCTTTTATAATATGGACACCGGCACCGGTCAAAACTAAAATCTGACAAGCAAGTTTAATATATTCCAGGATGTTTGAAACAATGTTTTTAAAACAATATTAATTTTTAGTGAATATTTCGTTGATTTTACACCTAATTTGTACAAATAAAAGAATACTATGCCAATAATAGAATTATACTTAGTCAAACTTCGGAATTAAAAACATTTTAAGTACCTGTTTTAAGTGGGCAATTTACAAGGGCAACTTCCAAACTAAATTGCGTGCGGAAAAGTGCTGGGTAATTGTCTCGAAAGTTGCCTCCTCTCCGATTTTGACCAAATTTGGTATACGGGGTTTTTTGGGGCGCTGATTACGAATCTGCAAAAAAAAATTTCGGCAACGTTTCGTTTACGAGATATTCATCATCAAAGTTAAAAATCAAACTAACCTAATTTTCACTATATTCCCCCTTCTTTTTGTACAGAATTCTTGATTGTTACACTAAAGTGGCACACAATATTTTATAAACACCTTTTAAAACCTTGTATTTTTATTTATTTTACACCTTTTTTCCATTAAATTGCGAACTTTCAAGTTCAAAGGCAGCAACCACATTTGTTTACAAAAAGGCTAGTGTATACATGGTTGCCTACACGTTGCGGCGTGTGAAAGTGGGGGTTTTGCAATCAAATGGGAAAAAATGTAAAATTAATATAAAAATAAGTTTTTAAAAGGTGTTTGTGAAATATTGTGTACCAATTTGGTGTAAAAATCAAATTCTGTCAAAAGGAGGGAAATAGTGTAAATAAAGGGTTTGTTTGGTTTTCAACTTTGATGATGAATATCTCGAAACAAACGTTGCCGAAATTTGCAGATTCGTAATCCACGAAAAACCCTATCTTTGGTCAAAATCGGGGAAGCAACTTTTAGAATACCAAGTGCTGCTTTCCACACGCTAGTAGAAAAAACCATTTTGTAGGTTTTTAATTCCTCAAAATATTCCCTTTGACACCATGGCGATATCTCTAATAGTTTTTGAGTGATACGCGAAAAGCTAAAAAATTACCAATTTTTTACAGTTTTTATTGTTTAAACAATTACTGTAAACAAATCTGCTGGCGCCAAAACCAGGGTTTTTATCTATTTACCATGTTTTAAAAGATGGCACAGGTTGTTTCCGGCTAAATTTATGTGTAAAAATAAGCACATTTTTTGCTCTGTTGGTTGGCCTAATTGTAGACCTCTCATCGGCTTATAGAACAACAATTACATTAAAACCTACCTTAGTTAAAAAAAAACAAACCAGTTTAAACAGCTAAATTACCTCGGAACACATACGCAAATGACAACCCGATTGATCAATCGTCCGACATATTTAAATGCCCATTTAATTTTATGGCCAATAATTATTCTAATTACTTAGCCTGATGAACTTGATATTGAAAGTTTTGCAATGGGTAAAAATAATAGCTGGGATACACGCAACATTAGCGAAGAAAGGTAGACCTTTCTCCTAGACTTGTATAGGTGATGCATAATGTAAATAAATTAGATCTTTAAAGGTAGCAAATTAGTTATAAATCAGAAAAAATTACGTACATCAAGATATAATAATTCTTATAAAACTTTTATAAGAGCGAGATTGAACCCGTCTTTTCGTATGGATTGATCTTTCACCTAACCAGATGATTACAATCACGATCACCGATACGTAGGTCGCACTGAAAATTTTTGCAAACTATAAGAAATACAACTTTTTAAAATTGCTTCATTGTTTTTTAAAATATTCTTTTTTTACCTCAACACATTTATTCGTTTGATAAAACCAATCAGTTAGACGTGCTTGCCATTGTTCAGGGTTTTATTTGTGAACTTCCCTGTACTTTTTTAAAAAATGAATATAGCCATTTCGTGTATTTTTTCCGTAGAATTCAATATCTAATCAGAAAAACATTTGAAACAAAAACAAAAGAGTGCAAGCAAGAGTGACGTATTTTTAAAATGGAATACCCCGTATATTTTTATATCAATAGATAGAGATTTTCACGAGGAATTCGGTGAAATAGGGGTCGCTAGGTTTATTTCCTGCGGTTCCGCTGCAACTGACTAAAACCTATAAGGATAGCTTTACCTGAAAAAACCTGGCTGCCACAGGTCACAGGTGTTTATTTGTCAGAGTCAAGAATTTTAAATATACGTTTATTACTTTTTGAAGTAGTTTTATAATGAGGTTTTTATCAGAAGAACGGCTTCAAATTACATTATATGCTAAAAATGATATGATATATCTATTTCTAAACCAAGCAGCAAAATTACAATAAACGGAAAAAAATTAAAATACAATACGAGGTAAAATATGGTGGTACTAAGAACACTTATAACAAAAAATTATATTATTACTAATAATTAAAATGTTCTATATGACCCCCGTTATTGAAACATGATCTATAACCCCTCCTTAGCCTTTCTAAGCTCGCCCATATTATTTGAGGTTCTTGGTTACGACGATTAATTTCATTTACAATTTTTTCTCTCATTTCTTCCGTGTTTGTGTTCCCATTTTGGTAAAAGACATTCTTCAAGTGACTCCATAGAAAAGTGTCCAAAATTTTAATATTTGGATTATTAGGTGGCCATATAATAGTGTCATAATGTCCAATCTACTGATTGTATGGGCGATTAAGATACTGCACAACTTGACGAACAACATGGGGCGGCGCTCCGTCTTGTTGCCTAATTATCTTGCGATACGTTTCGAGTGGCAATTCTTTTAAAACATCCTCAATATCGTTTTTAAGAAGATTAATACACCTTTCTCCAGTTAAGGATCCCTCATAGAATATTGGCCCGACAATTCTATTGTTAAGAACACCACACCAGACATGAAGAGAAGACCTCCCTTGGTATTCAATCTCTTGAAATTTCCTGGGGTTTTGTCTTGTACAGCTGTGCGTATTGCGTTGGTTAAACATTCCCGATATAGTGAACGTAGCTTTATCCGTCCAAAAAATCGTTTGAAACTGGGTAGGATCGTTATCTTGCTCATGGATTAAAATTTGGGAAACAAATTGAAAGTGAAATGCTGCACTGGAAGAACGTGATATGGAAGATAGTTAGTAAGCTTTAAATAAAAAAGTAACTATTTTAACCATGGTAACGTTTGTTTATACATATGGAGACCTTCATTGCACAATGACTCCAGATTTGCAACAGAGCATCACGGAGCAAGTATGGTTGCGGAACAGCTTAGAACTGGAGCAGTTTTTTCGGAACAGGTATTTTCGTGAACTAGAACAGGTTGAACTTGTTATTTAAAAAAACCTGTTCCGATCATCCCTACCTATTTATATTGTTGTGGTAAAATTACGTCTTGGTTCTTACTATTATAACTGGCACTTGACTATCCAAACTGGCAGGCTGATGAAATTTCTCCATAAAGATAAATGGCCAGACCATCCTTTTTTCAAATCTTTTTTTAAACTTATTCATTTTCAACGTTTATTCACTTCACTTTTAAAACGGATTCTTCCCAAATGTTTTCAGAATAATTAAACCATTTGACTTTACATCAACATAATGTTTAATTAGTCAAATTAACTACTCGTAAAAGGTTACCGAATTATTAGCACTAACATTTTTATCGGTAAAACAAATAAAAATTGTTGATTTAAGGACTTTGAACAATTTGGTTTTGACAGCTTCGTCCATTAGAGTGTCGACTGATGTTCTTTAATTTATTTATCGAGTGCTTGATGATATTGTTAAAAATCCCAAATTTTTAATCACTTTTGTAAAAAAAAATCAGCACAAAGAGTAGGCATCCTTTTTCAAAACACGACCGCACTGAACTATTTTTTATTTAAGCCTATATATCTGGGGTATTCAGGTATTAAAACTCATTTTTAATTAAATTAGCCGGCATATAGCGAAGCCACTGAAGCAAATTAAAGGAATATACGTAAATCCTTGGTCTATTGCGTTTTTTTTTCGCTCGTACACGTTGTCATGTAAGGTTTTTCAAAAAATATCAATAAATTAATGAGATACTCTCAAAATATTGTGAAAAAAAACTGACCGATTATTTTAATATTCTTAAAAAATCAGAATGAACCCAAACTTATATGCAATAATAGGTACTGGTTTTCCCGTTCCGATGAACTTTGAATGATTAAAAAATGCAGATAATTGCCCGAATAATGGAACAGTTCGTCCGCCCGCTTATAAGTGAATCCATGGAAATAGCGGCATTCTAGCGGCAGCTGAAATGAGGGAACTTTTGGGTCCTGTTATCTCGAAAACTATGGATTTTTCGAAAAAAATTATAAGGACCATTTTGTAGATTACAAGGCGATCTTCATTTTTTGTTTAAACAATAATTCTCCAATTCACATATTTTGGCAGATATTAGCGAGAAACCCATTTTTCGGGCCTTGAGGGGCCATTTTCAGCCCTTTCCCACGTGTTTATGTATAAATGATAATTTTTTTTTCGCTCGAAAGCAACCCGAAGACCTAAGAATTGCGCTACTACTGTACAGATTTATTTACAACTTTGTCGCTTAGAGAACCCATGCAGTTGCCGAGAATGTAGGACTCGACAATGAATTAGTTCGATAAATATCACATGAGAAAAGTGTGTTCAAAATTGTGCCCAAAATTTTTACTCCTAAACCAAAGGACTTACTGATGAAAATTTGTTCCGAAATCCTGAAAACCATTAAGAAAGATCCTAAACTGTAGAAGAGAGTAATTACTAAGTGCCAATCAATGCACTGAAAGAGTCCGCAATCACCAAGACTAAAGAAACCTTGAATATCCAAATCAAAATGCAAGGCCATGATGATTGATCTTTTCGACATTTATGGAATTCTAAATGTAAGTTTGGTTTCTAAAGGACAAACAAACCACTATCCTAACCAAGTCTTGGTTTCTTCCTCAGGACAACGCCCCAGCTCACACCGCACTGATTGTTAGTCATTTTTGGCCAAGCATGGGATCCCTGTGTTGGAACATCCATCCTACTCGCCAGACGTAGCTCCGTGTGACTTTATTATATTCACGAAAGTGAAGGAAGCGTTGAAAGGAACCAGGTTTGATACGGTGGAAGCAGTGAAGGAAAAAGCGACGGAGACCATGAACATGGTTTCAGAAAATGACTAAACTCTATTTTGAACAGATGTCCCAACCGCTGTGTTCACACATCGTCGTTGTGGTTGGGCCAGTAGGATCTTTTGGAACATGCACTAGAGTTGCTGGTTATCGGCAACTCTTTTGGCTAGCGTATGGAACGGGATCCGAAGCTAAGATGAACACAAGGCTTTAACTCAAGGTGTTAGCATACTGTGCTGACGAGTGAATGACATCCTGTGCCTTATACAGGTGTCTCCAACGGTGCCTCTGAGATACAGGGCGACCTCTCAGAGTATCTAGCCTTACTGCGGTAATGCGGGGTTCTGCCGTGGTGGACTATTACTTCCCTAGCTCCAAACATAGAAAAAAAGTGACAAAGGTGCGCTGACCAAAACGGGTGAATCCGTTTCGTAAGGTGACCTGGTAGCTACCGACGTCACCAGACCGGGAGAGGAGGGCATGATGGATATAATCGTCTGCTCGTCATACTCTCCAGGAGACAGGGACACCAGCACACATCAGAATACATTGTGCTCGTGTCCGGTAGCGACACGAGTAAGAGGAGATGTAAGAACTCTCTCCCAATCTGGTATCGGATTCATTAGAAGTTTGATCCTATTGGGAAAATATAAAAAGGTGTGAGCCACAATAGACCGAGCAGTCGCAGTGGAGGGCGTAAAAAGTCCACTCACTTTAAACCTACCTACTTACCGACTTACCTATTTTGAACAGAATGAAAAGGTGTAGCGATACTGGAAGGGGGTATGTCGAAAGGAATAAGGTGAAAATTTTAAAGGAAAAAAAATAAAGGAGTTGCACAAAAAATCCCGTTTTTTTTGCCAAACCTCGTATATCTCACTATTCAACTATAAGTTGATAGCAATCAAATCTTGAATAATTCTTAAACCTTTTTAGTGAATGCGGTGCCTGAAAGTTCCCTCCAATAAGTGGATATCGGGCAAAACCAATATTGAAATTGGAAATCCTGCAGGAATAAATCGCAAGTTGACGGAATTGAGTAATATGACACAAATCAAAGAACATAAAACGAAAAAACCGATGAATAAATTTCCTTCCCATTTTGTTTGTCCAGTCTTTTAGTTCTATGAATAGAGGAATAAAAGTTCTATTTTCCTTGGGATATAAGAACTAAAAAACACATATTGATTCGAAGACAAATCTAGAGTTCAGATAGCCCGTTTTTAGGTTGATCAACACGGATGTAAGTACACTGGATCCCGGCAGAGTATTGGCATTGTCTTTTATGGCACGACGCAACATTAAAAAAAAATATGTCAAATCACAGAAAACAATGTCCCAACGGTTTGCTTGTAATTCGTTTGTTTTAATTTTAGTATGTATTTAACGAGGACATCATTAGAATACTTTTTGGCGACGAGTATTTTAAAACGAATTTTGTTCTCCGATTTTTAGTCTTTTAGTCTAGTCAACATGCACCTTTTTGGATGAAATTTTTGTATATTCTCCGAAAATTACGATCAAGGGGTCATTCGATTCAAAATATTATGTAGAAGATTTAAGAAAATTTTCTCATCTTTTCAATTTTTTTTTAAATTTTGAATGTCTTTGATAGTTTTCGAGATATTAAAAAAAAACAAACCCCTACTTTTTTTTTGTTTATAACTTTTTCAATGTTCATCGGCCCTTTTTGGGACTTTTTCTTAAATTTTCTACATAATATTCCGAATCAAATGAAACCTTGATCGTAATTTTTGGAGAATATACAATAATTTTATCCAAAAATTGTACATGTTGACCAGACTATTTTGTTTTTCAGTTACCAACCAAAACTTTAGATTTTTGTAGGAAAAAGTGGCTTTTTTAAGGTAGTTAACTCGATAAACGGTTTTTAGTCCAGTAACTGAAGACCTGAAAGTACCCAAAGCTGTACGGTTTTCAATTATGGCGCAATTCTTAGGTCTTTGCGGATGATTTCGAGCGAGAAAAAGTTTATCACGATTCCAACGTGGGAACCCGCTGAAAATGGCCACCCAAAGTCCCAAAAAATGAGTTTCCCTCGAATATCTGCCAAAATATGCGAATTAGAAAATTTTTGTTTAGATAAAAAATGTAGATTACCTCGAAATCTACAAAAATGATCCTTACCAACACCAATATTTTTCGCAAAAACGGCCGTCGTAAAATCCATAACATTTCACACTGGATAGATGTGGCTAAACGGCTAAAAATGCAGATGGGCAAAACAATTCTTTAACAAAACGCAAGGAAGATGGTGAAGGAAATTTTCTGGGATCATTGAACACTTGCTAAGGTCTCATTATAGAAAAAAAAAGTGTTAGTAAGAAACCATTTTTTCAAAAAATATTACTAAATTAATGGGATACTCTTAAAATATTGTGAAAAAAAATTTGACCGCTTTTTTTATATTCTGGAAAAAACAGAATGAACCCAAATTCATATGCAATGATAGGTACGGGTTTTCCCATTCCGATGAACTTTGAATGATTAAAAAATGTACAATTCGTCCGCTCGCTTATAAGTTAATCCATGAAGATAGCGGCATTTTAGCGGTAGAGCGGCAGCTAAAATGAGGGGACTTTTGTGTTCCGTTTTCACGAAAACTACCGATTTTCCGGAAAAAAAATTCTCCAATTCGCATATTTTGGCAGATATTAACGGAAAACTCATTTTTCGGGCCAAACTGTCTTATAGGAAATGTAATTTCCTACAACATCAATTCCTTATGTTTTTTTCCCTAAACTGAATAGAAATAAAGTTACAGAGCATAGAATAAGGGGAGAAATTTTTAATGATGGAATAATACGAATAATCTACTTTTCAGCAAGGATACATTTTTTATTTGATTTCGGTTAAAATAAAATAGAATAAAAATTATATCCTTGTTGAAAAGTAAATTATTCGTATTATTCCATCATTAAAAATTTCTCCCCCTATTCTAACATAAGAGATCAATTTGTAGAGAATTAAATTTCCCATAAGATAGTTCGGACCGAAATTTGACAAACAAAAATTTCACAAAGTTATTTTGAAAATAAGAAAAAACATCTAAGTATTTTTTTTTGGCAAGAGTATATTTAGATATAAATGATTAAGTCATTAAAAAAATATGTGTATGGACCCCATTTCCGTTTTATAAATTTACAGGATACTAAAATCCTCTGCAACCTCTAAACCTAATTCCTTAATGCCCTTGTTCCATTATGTAAAAGCTGGGGCCTATTTTCTCGGGTCCGAATGAATTCCGCCATGAATTTTACAAGAATTCTTTTGACCGTTGCAAATCGAGCCCATTAATTATAAAGTCTTCATTTAGAAAGAAAAACGAGAACAAACACCCGGCACTGTGTGGATAGCTTAAATACTGTATGGAATTGCTTGGTCCACATATGAAAAGTATCTTAAGAAAAATATTTTTGTGGCTATAGTATAATCTAAAGCGTAGTTCATATGCTTGCGAAATGCGATTTACGAATTCGCAAAATTTTTCCGCCGGTTTTTTTGGTATTTCATAGCGCTGCGACTGCGAATTTTTTAGGGATTTAGTGCTGGAAGCTGACGCTCTGTATTGACGTTTTAATTAATTTCCCTTCTTTAAAACTTTTTTGTGTTATTTATAATAAAAAAAAATTTAACAATATTGTATCTTATGCTAGGTATTTCTCTGTGTATTGTTTTAATAAACATTTATAATGCTTTGGTCGTCAGTAAATAATAAGGATCAAGTTGAAAATTTTTACTAATGAAGCATTGCATTTACTGACCTTCATAATTTCATCTTATAAGGTGGATTTATTAAAACAAACAACAACAAAAAATAGAATATACTTTATTCCCATAAAGTCTTTATACAGGCAAATAACATAAAATAAAAATAAGAAATTGCATTAAAGATCACAACTTATTTTAACCTTTGAGCATATACTTATAGAGGAAGCCTTGCTACTAGGCAGCAAGCGAGAGCGACAGAAGAATTACAGTATAACCTTTCCTTCTCGCTTCTACGTGCTCATTGGTCGGTGAGAAGGGTATATATCCCACTCGTCGTGCTGATTCGTCGGCCAGTCCTTCTTCGACCAATTAGCACGTTGGAGCGAGAGAGAAAGATTATATTTTGATTCATCTTTCTCTCTTGCACGCTTTTTGGCACTGTCTTAACGGTGAGGCTGAATCAGTAGAAATATGCTGGAAACTTTAAACTTTTTATTTTATTTTTACTTGAAATCACAACTGCATATGTGCTATTAAAACATATGAGAGAATGACAGGATCGCTTTAATCCTATAAGATTATGATTTTATCAAAAAAAAACACCCTAGTTTTCTTTATTTTAGAACTTTAAAAGCCCACAACGATCCCTGCTTTATTCCTCGTTCCATCAATGCCGCCCAAGCATAAAAACATACAGAATTTGCATTTTACAGCACCTTTTAGACAACGCTCATATATATATATATATATAATATATATATATATATATATATATATATATATATATATATATATATATATATATATATATATAAATATTACATGGCCCCAGGAATTGAACCGTAGTAACTTAATCTTTGAGCAATGCCAAAATCAAACGAGTATCTATATCAATACGCATGCTCGTGGTCTTCAATTTTTGCGGAATTCGCAAAATCTTAAATTAAAGTCAATTTTCCCGCTTCTCACATTTCAAATATTACGAAACGCAAAAAAAGTGACATTAACCTCTTAGACAACTGACATATTTTAAGTCGACCAATAAGAATCCGTCAATTTTCCCGCCCCCTAGGTTTTAAATATTGCGAATCGCAAAAAACTTAAGAATAGAGAGCTCCTACAATTGACACATTTGAAATCGACCAATCAGAACAAGTTTCGCAATTCGCAAGCATATGAACTACGCTTAAGAGTCTAAGCAATAGGTGGCAAATGGTGAAAATGGAGATACTGCTCCAGAAATACGTGCGATAGATTATTCGATCCGGAATAATATATAGACAAATATATCGAAAGCGTTTATTACCATAAAAAATTGCAAGAGTTACAAACAATTAAAAATAAAAAAGGGGATTTCGTTTTTTGCCAATCTCTCACAAACTTCACAAGATCCTTAAAGGATAAAACAAAAAATGCAAAATATGGCATTTTTTGTTCAAGTTATATAATTATTATAGACAAAGTATTACAATTATAAACTTTTGTATACAGGGTGATTGGTATGTAGAGGCGAAAAATGAAGACCCGAATTAATTTTTTAATTCTGAATCGAAAATCAAGAATACTGTTTTTGCAAATTTACCTTCGTTTCCAAGATACATATTTCACTAAAAAGTTTTGCCAAAAAACAAAAATTTTAAATCACATTGTGGGTACCACTAATCTTAGTTGGAAAATCTGTTAATGGAAAAATCAAAAGAAAATGGAGTTCACTAACGTAGAATACGGTGATGTGATATTGTTACTGCGTATTAGGATTTTTTCAATAACAGATAGACAAAAGTGTCTAACTTTTGAAAACGGTCAAACTTAATTTCATATTACGTAATAGTTTGAAGGCGCCAATTAAGATAAGCGACACCCGCAATGTGATTTAATTTTTTTTTTGGCAAAACTTTATAGTGCTATCTTGTAAACAAAGGAAAATTTACAAAAAAGTATTCTTGAATTTCGATTAAGAGTTAAAAAATTTATTTGGTTCTTTATTTTTCAATTCTACTTACCAATTACCATGTATACATTATATAAAAATAAAAATTATAATATATTCAGTGGAAATATTTCCATAGAAATGGAAATTTTGGAAATTTCCGAACCTATTTCGGAAGAAAAAACAAAGATCTTTCTGTATTTCCTATACTTTTGTGCAGCACAAATTTCAAACCAGAAAAATAATTTCCGAAAAAGTACCGGCTGTATCTCAGAAAATGTTTATCGCACAGCGTTGGGGAAAAATATTGTTAGTAAAAGTGGTCAAGAGAAATAGCTGGAAATTATTTTTCAGTTTCTGAAATGGCCGCTAGGAGGCGTAACTTCAATCTTAAATCTAAAAAAGTGATGTTTCTGTAAATTTTGCTACATTAACCTAACAAAAAAATACCTGATCTTTAAAGTCGAGGATAATCTGAAAATTTTTTGTTTGACAATCTTTGCTGCATCTCTTAAAATAAAGTGGTGGGGGGTATTTAAAGGTTTCCGTAAAAAAGTCTGTATCTTCAAAACGGCTGAGCCAATTTTAACAAGCTTAGGCTTGGTTACAAGACCTTTTCTTGGGCTATAAATGTTACAATTTTTAAAGTTTTGTTAAATTCACATGTCGCCGCTAGAAGGCTTTTTTCGATATTCCGGTAGAAATGGTTAATTTTCTCCAAAAAATTAAATGCATTAATATATTTTATTTTTCCTAAAAAGTAGCTAAATAATGCCTAAACAAGCCCGCGAAAACCGTATCTCGATATCTTGTTCCTTACCTAAAATTTAGGCCAAAGAAAATTGTATACGTCAATATCTCAAAAACTATAAAACCTACAAGAAATTTTATAGGACATTAATTATGTATTTTTACGAAACCCTTAATTTAGATTATATTATCTTTTCAACTAAATGCAATACTTTACGAGTTATAATAAAAAAATATCAAATTCCAGGGGTATACCTTAAAAAAATCTTGAAAATTCGCTTTACTGATTAAAATTCGTAAAGTATTGCATTTAGGCGAAAAGATTATATAACCTAAATTAAAGGTTCTGTAAAAATACATAATTTATGTCATATAAAATTTCTTGTAGCTTTTATAGTTTTAGAGATATTGACGTATAAAATTTTCTTTGACCTAAATTTTAAGTAAGGAACAAAATATCGAGATATTGTTTTCGCAAGCTTGTTTAATTAAGCATCATTTAGCTAATTTTTTATTTAAAAAATTATACCAATGCATTAAATTTTTTTTAGAAAATTAACCATTTCTGTCGGACTTTCGAAAAAAGCCCTCTAGCGGCGACATGTGAAACTAACAAAACTTCAAATAATATAACATTTATAGCCCAAGAATAGCTCTTTTTAACTAGCCCAAGTTTGTTCAAATTGGCTTAGCCGTTTCGAAGATACAGGGTGTTTCTTACGGAAACCTTTAAATATTCCCTACCCCTTTATTTTTAGAGATACAGCAAAAATTGTCACACAAAAAAGGTTTAAATTATCCTCGGCTTTAAAAATCAGGTATTTTTGTTAGGTTAATATAGCAAAATTCACAGAAACGTCACTTTTTAGATTCAAGATTGCAGTTATGCCCCCTAGTGGCCATTTCAGAAACTTGAAAATAGTTTCCAGCTATTTCTCTTGTCCACTAAAACCGCTGTGCGAACAACATTTTCTGAGATACAGCCGGTGTCTTTTCTTATTTGGACACCTCGTACATATATTAATAGGGTTATGAATAATAACATCTCAATCTTGGGGATTTACCAATTATTTCTTATACTTTTGTGCAGTAAAAATTTCACACTAGAAAAATAATTTTCGAAAGAGTACGTATATTATAACGATTACAAATAATATCACCTCGATCTCGAGGATTTACCGATTGTTGCTTGTTGGCTATTGTTTGCTTTAGCAGTTAAATTGCATTTCCATGAAAACGGCATTAATGCTGAATACAATATTTAAAGTGTGAATAATATCGATGAAGATATGCCTCTTGATCAAGTTGCACAGCTTGTGTGTCGCGGTCGTGTGTAATTACTTTTTTAGAAATTTCCGTACTTTCTTTGTAATTTTAATACTTACATTTTTATTTATAATAATGGTTTTTGCGTTTTAACTTCTAAATGACAATTTCACTCATGTATAAATAATCCCATTTAAAATGTCAAACATAGAAATTTGCTATCGGATAAAAGGGACAGAGTTACTGGCTATAAAAAAACGGTAAGTTTACGGTTCTATCAATTGTGTCGTCCATTGTTACCATAGTAGTGGCTAGATTTTATATTGTTGATTATTATTAACTTTGTTTTATTCGCGCAATTGTTTTATCAAATACTATTCGTACTTAGATTTTAAGCCAGATATTTTTTGGTGGTTTTGATTGATACTTTGGAAATTTAACACGTTTCTTAACATCACTCGAGCTACGCTCTCGTGAAAATTCGGCTAAATTTGACCATTTATGGTATTACCTACTACAAACTTTCATTAAGTGTTTAGTTTTTTAAGTTTTGTAGTTTTTATTTTCATATTTCCAATATTTCCACATATTTCCAAAGTTTCCTGATATATTTCCGAAAATATTTCCAAATAACTATATAACTGTTTATCTTCCCTTTTTCTATCCACATTGATATTACCACCCTTACCTACACTATCTCTTCACCTTTGATTTCAATGACTGACACAATAGAAAGAACATCGATCTCGCAAACAGGGATGTATTAATAAATTTATGTTGAGCCGTTGCCTATTTGTCTTCATCAATTCGCCATTTATTCGATTAACGGCTGCTTAGTATTCTTATTGGAATGCTAGAATGTAATTCAGGATGTTGCATTCAGTTTAAATTTATCGCAGCACACTTAATAATTTAACTGGGAGACCTTTCACTGGTGTTAACAAATAAAGTAGGCATCAAAAATGGATGAAAAACATCGCATGAAATGAACATGCGACAAACGCCTGTTTTGTAGGTCATTGTATAAACCTTTTAAAAATTATTTTAAAAAACAACGCATTAACAACAAGGAAGAAGAAGAAGATTTTTAGGCAGAAAAAAAGAAGCGTAATTTTTTTTTCAAACTGAGTACCTACTAGGCTAGTAACTGAAGACCTGAAAGTACCCAAAGCTGTAAATAAGTCTGTACAGGTTTTATTTGTGGCGCAATTCTTAGGTCTTCGCGGATGCTTTCGAGCGAGAAAGAGTTTATCACGATTCCGACGTAGGAACCCGCTGAAAATGACCCCCCAAAGTTCCAAAAATGAGTTTTCCGCAAATATCCGCCAAAATATGGGAATTAGAGAATTTTTCTTCGGACAAAAAATGAAGATCACCTTAAAATCTACAAAAATGGTCCTTAAGATTTTTTTCGCAACACCAATATTTTTCGCAAAAACGGCCGTCGAAAAATCCATAACATTCCACAGTGAATAGAGGTGATAGTAGGCTAAAAAATGCAGATGGGCAAAACAATTTTTTATCGAAAGATAAGAAAGATAATGAAGGAAATTTTCTGGGATCATTGAACACTTGCTAAGGCCAAAGAAATGTTAATAAGAAACCATTTAAAAAAAAATATCATTAAATTAATGAGATACTCCCAAAATATTGTGAAAAAAAACTTTGGCCCCTTGTTTTAATATTCTAGAAAAATCAGAATGGACCCAAACTCATATGCAATGATGGGTACGGGTTTTCCCATTCCGATGAACTTTCAATAATTAAAAAATGTACGTTATCGCCCGAGTAATGGAACAATTCGTCCGCCCGCTTATAAGTGAATCCATGAAAATATGTTCTATAGTTTTGTGGCGGATCCATGTTTTAGTTTGTTTTATTTGGGTTACTCGCCTTTTTATTTTTCGGAAAATGGGACCCTCTTGGTCCGGGTCCCGGGGTATGCAGGCTGACCCTGTCCAGCCCTATCGAACCCCTATGAACTTGCAGATCGCCTGCAACAAAAAAGAAGAAAACCCCAAAAAAAAAACCCAAAAAATCACAAATATTAATCTACGTTTCGGTAGCAAGTCGTCCACCGTTATCAAGATTGAAACTATTAGCCAAACGCATAAAAGAACATAGAACATATATTAGAAACACAGAATTCCACAAATCAAAAATCTGTCAACACGCATTTGATAATAACCACATAATAAACTGGAATGCTTCTAGCATTTTAGCAAAGGAAACTTGTTCAAAAAAACGTAAAATAAAGGAAAGTGCATTTATTTTATTAAATAAAGACAGATGTGTAGCATCAATATCTGTTAGTTTAAATAATACATGGTTACCTATGCTTGATGCTGAAGTAAATTCAGGTAAACTTAAAATCAATTAACACACCATACCACCCACCTTTCTGGTCTTTTTAAATACTATACATACACCAGTCCAATAACCTATTGTCACTTATGACAAAACGTCATTAAAAGTTCAAAAGCTATCAGAATTTCCTAAGTTTTCAGACCTAAAATTTCTTAAAATTTAGTTTTATTTTTTTTTTTTTTGGTTTCAATCTTGATAACGCTGGACGACTTGCTACCGAAACGTAGATTAATATTTGTGATTTTTTGGGTTTTTTTTGGGGGGGTTTTCTTCTTCTTGTTGCAGGGGATCTGCAAGTTCATAGGGGTTCAATAGGGCTGGACAGGGTCAGCCCGCATACCCCGGGACCCGGACCAAGAGGGTCCCATTTTCCAAAAAGTAAAAAGGCGAGTAACCCAAATAAAACAAACTGAATCCATGAAGATAGCGGCATTCTAGCGGTAGAGCGGCAGCTAAAATGAGGGGACTTTTGGGTCCCGTTATTTCGAAAAATATCAATTTTTTCCAAAAAAATTATAAGGAACATTTTTGTAGACTACAAGACGATCTTCATTTTTTGTCCAAACAAAAATTCTCCAATTCGCATATTTTGGCAGATATTAGCGGGAAACCCATTTTTCGGGCCTTGAGGGGCCATTTTCAGCCCTTTCCCACCTGTTAATGTTGATAAACTTTTTTTCGCTCGAAAGCATTCCAAAGACCTAAGAATTGCGCCACAAGGGAAAACTGTACAGATTTATCTACAGCTTTGTCCCTTCATTTACTGGACTATACCTACGATGTGTGTTGAGCTTTTGTGTATGGTTATACTACATGCAAGAATCTAGCTATTAAAATAGAATTTTTGTCTGTCATTTTTAGTGCCCTTATCGTCAAAAAATTCAAGTATTTGAAAAACAGAAGGCAATTTTATTAGCACTCCTCTTACTTAAACCCTCATGTCAAAAAAACTCTGTTAAAAGCTGCGAACATGCCAGCTTGCACGTAACCTTAGGGTAAGGGTCCATGTTATGTTTTTTTTAAATTGTCAAAAGTTTAAGCTCATTCAATTTAAGTTATAGGAAAAGAGCTCTTTTTACCTAAATTGAACAGCGAAACTTATGTTTTTTTTCATATTTAGTGGTTAATAAAAAAAATTAACGGTGATCATCAACAAGAAACATTCAAAACTAACTATTTATGGTGGTATATTTTGTTTCCGGTTGTCGATAATTTAACAGTTTATGTGGACTCCACCACACCCCATAAAAAAGGCAAAAAACATGTATCTTTTTATCTGTGTGCTCTACTATACCATTTTTGTACTTGTTGGTATAAATATAAAGATATCTTAGTCCGTCCCTGTCATGAAATCCCTCCATAACCTTCCCTATATTCTCCCTTAGCCCTTAACCTACTTACTCTTGATGCCTTTCAGCTTAAATGACGACGCCCTTAGGACTGGAAATTTTCTCAGGAATTTCTAAACTAGCGGGTTTTGATCTGGGGTTGTCTTAATCAGGACGGAACATGTGAGAAAATATTTTTCCGTCTGTTTATGCTTTTAGATAATAAACTCAAGAAAAACATAGTACAAAATATATGACCAGAAAAAAGTGACTGGGCTTTAATATTTAGCGACTTTAAAATTTATAAACTTTTGAACATATTCTTAGATTTTAGTACTTTTTTGTTTTTGTATAGCAACGTCTTTTCGCCCTATTATACAAGGGAAAATCAAAAGACGTGTTTTTTTTTTTAACAAACTTGATACATTTTGTAGGATGGTCTGTTTGAAGAAAAGGAAGCTTTCCGATAAGAGTGGGGCCGTTCATAAGCCAAAGGGTTTTTATTTAACTGCAATCAATAATGATAAAAATTGTGGAAGACGCTATTTCCCAAACATGAGAACAGTACTCCAAAAAGAGTGTGATAAGGGATACATACGTACAGATTAGAAGGAGAGAAATACTTTCTAGTTTAAAAGAATTTTAAAACTGTGGCTTTGAAGATAGTGTGTTTATGCCAGTTAACTTTTTTGTCGTAAGTAAGGCGCACCATGTTCAAAAACTTTTGGTTCTACAGAACTTGGCCGCTCATGAGTAAAGGATAAGTATCAGCATAGGCGTGCGCACAGTGGATCATTTATGGTAGGCGTGCTAGTTTTAAACACCTATCAAATAATTTCATTTAATACAGTCTGAAAAAGATTACTGTATTTAAAATATGAAAATTATTATTTGATAAGGTTCGATTTAAAAACTACACGCGAACGCACCTTCTCGAAAATGAGTATGGTAAAATCAAAATTAAGATCCACAATGCGCCAAGAACGTTTAGAAAATCTCCTGGTTTCATTTGTGGAACAGGAATTAGCAGCAAAATGTGATAAACGAATTTAAAAAAATTGTACCTTATGAAAGAATAATGATTTTATAATAAATAATGTAAAATGTACTCGGTTTGTTATTATTTCATAAATATTTACCAAACATTCCTAAGAATTTATTCATATTAATTTATTATTAATTAATTTTATTAATAACAATGTATTAATATCGATATATTGTTATTCATAGTTTTATTCACTTCATTATTATTATTATTATTTAGAAAGATTTAACATGACGCATCCCATGGCTCCGACCCCATAGGGCGTCATGCAGAAGACCATTTGTATCGAAGACCACTCCTCGCGTCCGCTCGGTCAGTGATCTTCGGCCAAATTCATTTGCCTCAGTAAACGAAGGGACCCAAGGACAACAGATTTCTGCATTTTCATCACCAGTTGTTCGGGTGAATGTTGATATGCGGGAATACACTTCATCTCCCCCAACACATTTTCCTTTATGCCCCCCAAAACGCCGACAATCAGGGCAACCAATCGCAGGTTATACTCCGGATAGAGCCTTCGAAGTTCGCCAAGTAGATCCTGATATTTGGCTCGTTTCTCCCGTTCCTTTATATCGATGTTAGTTTCCGCTGGGGCGGAGAACTTAATCACATACATATAGTTATTCCTTTTATCAAGGAGAACGATATCAGGTTTATTGGCGCGAATTTGATGCGTAGTTGAGAATGCAAAATTCCAATATATGCGAGAGTTGTCATTTTCCACTACTGCCTCGATATCGCGGGGAGCAAATGGCAAAATTGCTGTTTCGTCAATGCCGTAATAATGTCTGAGGTGATAATAAAGTACCCGAAGCGCATCGTTATGCCGGTGGATGTAACCACTTACTGCATGCACTGGACAAGCTGACAATAAGTGCATTAGTGTTTCGGGTTGCTGTCGACAAGCTCGACAAGCAGTATCAGGAATGTTAGAAAACTGGCTTCGGTATACCAATATATTATTATTATTATCTCGGCATCCACACCAGCTTTACCCTGCGCACGCCTATGAGTATCAGAAGACTTTTTTCGCGTCAGCGAACATAACTGTGGTTGTGAGGCATTAAATTGGACAATGTTATTAAAAGATCCTCACTGTTAAAACTTTTGGTGAAATTTCAATTGTTTTACAAACCAAATGATAAGCAAAATTACAAATCATTTTACTGCAATACAATTGAAGCAATTTTTTTAAGAGTTGTAAGGAAACGTACTAAAAATAAGTTGTAATTTTACAATGTTTATGTAGTTAATAATACACGTATTGTAATTTTACTGAGCTGTTGGTCGATTGCCAAATAAAAGTTTTTGAAAATAACAAATATTGTTTGTGATGTGACTTACTATAGTTTTTAGTAAAACTACAAAAAATATTGAAACTGAAACCACCATGCTGTCACCAAAAGTTATAAATATTTTTGGTATTTTTGCAATTACTCATTAAAAATTTTATGTTGCATTGTAATTTTGCTAAAAATTACTGCTCTGCAACTGTTAAACAATTTCTAATATATATTTTTTTTGATGAATTTGTTTAGTA
>JAHBCN010016025.1:0-20021 GCA_019359885.1 Listronotus oregonensis
TATTGGTGATTTATCATGATTTTGTTGATAATGTGGCAAACCACCTCAATACTATGTACACTTATTATGCCGTCGAGGCATACTTTTAATAGACGACCTATAGCTTCTTAAAGTATATTGTTTCATTTTAACTATTCCCTGTGTCAAAGAGCTGTTAGTATTTATGGATAATTCATGAAGGAGGTCAGTAATTACCCACGATATTTTATTTATGTTTAATGGTTGAAAGTTATGGAGACCTAGGTGGCCAAGAAAAACCGTGGGAGTGAGTACGTAGAAAAACTTTACTGGTCACAAAGTTTACCCGACACAATCTTAGTTTAAATCTTGCAGGCTTCAGTAGCAGTGCTTTTAATAAATTTGCGCGAAGTATGCGGGGTCTGGCTTGCGGTTGTGTGATTCGAATTTTCGTCAAACTGTGTTTCGTTAAGGGTGAGGGGAGGGGTTTAAAAGTAGTAGTTTAGCAAAAGACCATGTAATTTTTTTTTATAGCAATCTTTAACACCTAACCGCTCATCATGCATCCCCAAACAAAACTTTTATCAGAAAAAAGGTTACTTTATTTCTTTTCCCATTATTGTCGATGTGTAAAATACTTTTATCGATAATGGTAACTCAATCAAAGTTACCATATTGTCTTGAATTTAATGACAAACATAAACCTTTTGTTTTACCTTTTTTGGATATATTATTTAAAAATGTATTACTCTTTACTGGCAACTCTAGGATTTTCAAAATGTTGTTTTTAAAAAGTAAGACATGGGACTCAAATATATACCAGATGTTATTGGCCTAAAGGAAAACACTTTGGTAAAGAAAATTTTGGAATTTACAAAAAGGAAATATTTTTTGCAGCACTCCCAAAGAAAAATTTTAGTTTCAAAAGCCAATCACCTATTTATATTTTTTCGTAAATTTAATCAAGTTTTATCCCAAATTTTGAAAAATCATTTATGTTTCTCTAAAAACCGTGGCCAGTTGAAATTTTTTTGACTCAACAATTTTCCTATGTAAATATTTTAGATGTCTTTAATTTCAAGGAACACGTAGATATTTTTGCGAAATTTGGGATTTTATGATAAAGTTTGAATGAATTTTCAAAAAAAAAAAAAAAATAAAAACTCACTATTGATACATAGATATTTCTCTGAGAGCGCTGCCAAAAAAATCAGCTTTTTTTCAAAAATTCCAAGATCAAAGTATTGTCATCAAAATTAGCATTTGTTATAATTTTTAAGGGTAAAATCTTAGTTTTTTTCCAGATAGTTTTAATTAAATGTTTAATTATGGTGTTTTTTTCATTGCATAATACTAACTTAGAAATAAAAAAGTAAAGTGATTTTACAATATGAGTATTTAAAAAAATATATATGATATGTAAGTATTTAAAAGCGTATTAGTCAACAAGCATATTATAATGACTGTTCTTCAGGCAGAAAGTTCTATCAAGATAAAATTATCCGAGGTAGTTACAGCCATAATATGCAATTAGAATATTATAATTTATCTATAATTATTAAATAATTTTATCTAGCATTAGTAATAATCCTTATTTTTAAATTAGTAATAAATAAGGTATACCATTTTTTGATGTTTTAAATAAAAATTAATCGAGATAGCGTTTTGACGATTGCTTCGTAGTAAGGTGTGTTTTTTTATTTTGTACAGGGTGTCCGTTTATAAATGTAACCCCTCATTAACTTTTTAATTTTACGTTTGAAAAAAATGAGTCCACTATAAAAGTTTATTGTTTTAGAATTTTTTTTTCAAAAAACGTGTTTATACTTGTAAAGGGTGTTTTAGAAAGTCTTGACGTGGTACAACTATCTTTTTTCAAATGAGTCCCCTATTTTTTTTGATATTTGCATTCTCCCTATAATTCTTAACATTTTTGGTGTAGCATGCTTTATGATTTATAAATTATAAAATTTATAAATATCTGTTCTTTTTTGTTTAGAATAACCCATAGTTAAATAATATTTTACCAAATAATTAAAACTTACGTCGGTGTGAAAGAAAAAATTAAAAAATAGGGGACTCATTTGAAATAAGATAGTAGGACGACGTCCAGACTTTTTGAAACACCCTGTATAGGTGAAAGGAAGTTTTAAAAAAATATATTTTGAACCACCAGAATTTTATACTAAACTTGTTTTTCCTAAACGTTAAATAAAAAAGGTAATGGGGGTTACATCTATAACCGGACACCCTGTACATATTAAATTGTATTACAAGTGGCGCCTGTCTGACTTTTTGTTTAATTTAATTTCGTTTTTTTTTTAAATAGTTTTCCAGTTCTTAATAGAGGTGCCAAAATATTGTTCACCCGGTACAGATGTTAAAACAATTTTTATACAGTTGTATAAGTTAGGTGAATTATAAAAACATTTTAGGTTTTAAGCCTTAAATAAATATTTGTCAAATCATTGGTAAATAATATTTTTTTTACGATATATATATATATATATATATATATATATATATATATATATATATATATATATATATATATATATATATATATATATATATATATATATATATATATATATATATATATATATATATATATATTTATACTATTGTGTAGTTTTAAATCAAATAATAATAATAATAATAATAATAAGAATATAGCGAAAATAATAAATGGCTAAAAACATGGGGTAGAAATAAATTTATTTAATACTATTTAAATGGGGCCGTCATAAGAACTTATTATTACGACATTTTCTATTAACTGTATATTATCCAAAACGTTTTGAATGTTAAGAATTGGCTTAACCGCAATTCTTTAGTCTAGTCCTAATTATATTTGCTCAACCTGTTTTGTGCAAATTTAATTAGAACGGATTGAAGGTCTGTAACAAGTAACCAATATTCTATGGAGCAGCTACTCAATTTGTGCTATCGTGTTACAAAATAATATTACTAATTAGATATAAAAGATATATTGAATGTAAAAAAAATAATTTTAATATTTTAAAACAAACATAAATACGATAACAAAAGAAACGTGGAACGACAACAAAATATTTAGAAAAAAAGTTTCTTATAAAAACATAAGTGCCACATATGTTGACAAGATACACTTTCTGTATAATTTAATGTAAATAAAAGGCAGATTTAACATAAAAAGCGGGAAATTGCTAAAATAGGGCAAGAAAAAACCATTTATTTTTTTATTGTTTAAAACAGTTTATTCCATCTAGTTTTGTAATATACAATAAATAATTTATTGTGTTTATGTAACCAAACAACCGCTGTCTTTTTAATTAGCATTTTGTATTTATATATGAAATATTTAAAATCTTTTGGGTATTTATTGATAGTTAAACTCAGTTCTTAAGTACATTTAAAGTAATACGAAAATTAAAAGGACTTGAAGATACCTTAAAGAAGAAAAATATTTTTAATTAACATCTTTTTAATTAATTCATTTTGCTATTAAAGAAGCTGAACTTCGGGCTTAATACTAGACAGATTAAATATATTTATTAAAAAGAAAAACAAATTAAGAGCCCTCAATTTTTTTTCTAAACAAAAATGCAGTTAAACTGATATTATACAGGATACGCAATATGTATGAATTTTTGATCCTTAAACCTAAAGCTAAATGTAAAAAAATATTGTTTTAAAAACAGACGTGTTTTACGCAAATATTAATTAATAACTAAGCATTTAATAAAACCTAAGTTCTTTTAACACCGTGCCAAGATCACCCTGTTTTAACAAATTTTATATATCGATTCCCTAATGCCAATAATAAGTTGTAACTTACAAAAAAAAAAACAAAATTTATATAAATTTTGCATCAGTGGCAAAAAAAATATATTAATGAATAGATTGTTTAAAACCCGTTATACTGTTACAGTGGTATACGAGTATGTTATAAACTTTCGTGCATCTTTGGATCTATGACTGTAACTAGCAACGACTTACTTACTTAAAAAGGACTTAAGAAACACAAAAGGGATAAAACTGGATGTATAAGCAGTATACATTTAGGATATTTACCCCTTAAAATAATAAACCGCACTAACCAGCTAAATCCCAGAAATAAGCTTCTAAAAATTTAAGTCCAGAAAAGCCTTTAAAAATTTAAAAGCAGCTTTTCAGTTAAGGATTATTCCATGCAGCAACGCCGAGGCCCAAGTGCTAAGGCATTTGGAAGACGGTAGTGTGTCTTTTTTACCGCCAAAACGCTCGTGTTCGAATCCCATTTCAAGTTTCCTTATCTTTTTTTTTATCAAATATTTATTTTTTTGTAATAAGTATTAATTTAAATAGCGGTTATTTTATTTTATTTATAAAAAAACGTTTTTTTTTTAATTTATTTTTATACCGTGTCTGAAATCGAGTCTGTTTCTTAAATTTATAAAATTTAGCACACACCCTCTGAGTATCAACAGCCATTTTTTGATGTAGGAGATTTTTTTAAAGTTTAACCATTGGCGTCCGTACAGGAATGTAGACTAAATATTTTTGAAAAATACACTACTCAAAACAATTAACGCGTATTTTCTAAAATAAGCATATTTTTTCTACAGTTTAAAATAATTTTGATATAAATATTTTTTCTAGAATACAAACATATTTCAAAGAAATTTTATAAAGATTTTCTATATTATCCTAAAGTGTAAGAAAATAAATCAAATTATTATTTTCTATGATAATTTTATTTATAACAATAATGTTAAAAAATTTAATTACCCTCTAGCCACAACAAATCATATACTACAAAATATAAATTAAGATTGAGTATTACCACCCCTTGCTCTTATAACTGCGCTGCAACGTCTTTCCATACTTAAAATTAAGTTCTGGATATATTGTTCGGAAATTTCATTCCATTCCTCTATAAGAGCTTCAGACAATTGTCCCAAAGTTTCCGGTGGATTTAATCGCCCTTCCAAGTGTGCTCTATTGGGTTAAGATCGGGCGACCTCGCTGGCCAATCCATAACATCAATACCGGTATCCTGTAAGAACCTTGTCACCATGCGTGCTGTGTGTGGACGAGCATTGTCGTGCATTAATATAAAGTTATCACCTACAAATGGGGCAAAAGAAAGCACATACTCCTGGAGGATGTCTGCTATGTACCTATCAGCATTTAAATTGCCATGTTGTACAATATGGAGATCGGTGCGTCCGTGAAAGTTTATTCCTCCCCAAACCATTATGCCTCCTCCACCATATGCATCCAGTTGACGAATGTTGCCCTGTACAAATCCGTTCCGGGTCTTCTATACACTCGAAGTTGGCGATCATTTGTTGATAGAGTGAATCTGGACTCGTCCGTGAACAATACCGTGCTCCAGTCATCTTCTCTCCAGTTAAGGTGATCTCTGGCAAAAGCTAATCTATTCACACGATGCTGCCTGCTAAGGCGTGATCCCGTTGCTGCCCGTCTTGGCCTCAACTCATGTTCTCTTAATCGATTCCTAATGGTCTGATCACTCATACTATCCTGGTAAGTTCTCCTAGTTAATTTTGCAAATTCCTAGCTGTAGTTGTACGGTTTCTTAAAGTTTGCAAATATAAAAATCGATCTTGTTCTGCAGTAGTGGCCCTATGACGGCCTTGGCCAGGACGTCTTGAGAGCTCCAGTTTCCCTATAGTGCCTTAGCACTTTACTTATCGACGATTAAGTAACATTTAAAATCTGTGCAATTCTTATTTGATTGTATCCCTCAATAGACAGGGTAACGATCGTATGCGCCTCGGCATCTGTTATATGCCTAGTAGCACGTCCATTATTATTGTTCATATTTCAAATTTCAACCAATTATCAATTTCTTGCGACACTTTATGGTAAACTGAACAAAGAGTCGTGTGGCTGATAAGTAAACACCATCGCATTTGGCTGTTGAACGAAAAAAATTAAATAAAAAAATGTGAACATACTACAAAATCCCGCATATCTGCTGTAATTGGTATAAAAAAATATCTATATATTCAGTACTAATATTTTAGTTTACCAATTTTATGCACCAGACATTTTACACGATATTTTCAAAATATGCGATAATTGTTTTGAGTAGTTTATTATGTACGCCACTGCTTTTCCCAAAAATAAAAACTATTTTTATAATCCCCATTCATTTTGGGGCAAATTTGATTTCTTGACTTTTTTTTGGCCGACATGCGATTTTCGCGAAAAAAAAAATAAAAACATTTTTATGCATGGTCAATTTATTAGTAAAAAAAATTAATTTAATTATTTCATAAATCTATGTACATTATTTTACCATTACATTATAAGAACTGTTAGTCTAGAAGTTTGGCGATACTTTAAAATTAAATAGTTTTTTAAAATTTCATACAGGGTCTTCCAAATTTGGTGCTAAGGATGACCACTTTTAAACCGGTTTTTGTTAAGATTTTCAAATGAATCACCCTGTATATTATCTCACTGTCTAATGCGGAATTTAAATATAAATTATTTACTTTTTTATAAGTATATTAAAATTCTGGACCGTTACTAAAATATTTACCAAAAATGACAAATATGCCCATTTCATGAGTATCTAAAGTATTACAAAAAAATCTAGACAGCCATGAAAAAACAACAATGTTATTAAGAAAACCATGGCGGTGACAATATACATAAATGATGCCAAGCAGTTTTGACAAATATTTATTTCAGTACACGGATGTTCTCTTGACTTAAATTTTAATAACGTAAAACCTTTTAAACGTATAACTATCATGGTAAATTTCACCAATGCTGAGTTTGCTGATATGCATTACCTGTACGGGCGTGCTGACGGCAATGCATTTAAAGCCAGACAATTATACCAAGAGCGTTTTTTAAATAGAATAATTCCGGATGCCCGAACGTTTTCAGGAACTCACAAAAAGTTATGTGAAACGGAATCTTTTGAACCAAAAACCTACCTAAAAGGGGCACACCATACTTTACGAACAACGGAAACCGACGAAGCTGTTTAAAATTTAGTTGAAGCAACCTTGAAATAAGTACCAAAAAGATTGGGAATATTATAAATATTACCCATGTTCTAGTATGAAGAATCCATATGATATGAATGATTATTTACTATATCCGCATCATATCCAAAGAGTCCAGGCCCTGCTTCCTCGGGACTTTCCATTACGAATAAATTTCTGCCAATGGTTTCTTTAAATGGTGGCGGAAAATCCCCAATTTGATGTCTAAATTTTATTCACGGAAGAAGCAAATTTTTCCCGGAACTCCATAAAAAAATTTCACAACAACCATTTTTGGGCTGAAGAAAACCCGCATGGCATCACAGAATCCCACCACCAAGAGCAATTTTCTGTAAATGTATGGTTGGAATTATTGGTGATTATTTAATTGGGCCTTATTTTCTTTCAGATAGATTGAACGGAAATAATTATCGCCAGTTTCTTAAACAGGGTCTACCACAAGGAATAATTAGGTTGAATTTGGTAGCCGATTGACGAATATCTGAGAGTAATATTAAATAAAGCTTAAAAAAATGTCAATGCAAATATACAATTTATTTTGAAATATATTTTAAAGCAGAACCAGAAAAAATTTAAAACAGTTTAAAAACAGTTTTCCAAAATGTCTATTTCTTCCGGATATCTTCGAAAGTACTTAAAATTTTAAAACTTTTAAAACGGTTTATTTTTAGCAAATAAATCCGCAAGTTTGCGCCAATAAAACCATCTCCTATAATTTCTAAGATCTCAATGGTTGGAATCAAATTTAAATTACCTTGTATATTTTAATTTTAAGTCATATTTTATCGTTAACTAAGTGCAGCTAAAATCAATTTTAAAAGGCAATATTTTCATTGAAGCGCAGCGCTCTTTTTACGATTTTCTATTTTACGTAACCAAATAAATGTAATAGTTATCAAAATAATAAAACGTGATAAAAAACATAAATCAGCCAACTTTATTTTGCATACCATGTAAATTTTTGAATTTTTTGAAATAAATTACATTTGACTATGTTGACCTAAAATATAAAAACTAAAATACGCATACTAAAAAGGTCAGTCTCAAAATATTTGCATCTGAATAAAATGGGTATAAAATGCAAGTTTTTAAATTTGCATAGACCATTTTTTTGATGAGTTATAAGATTTAGAATATTTCTTAAAAAAATATTGTAGGGAAAATTATTTTTGCTTCTTTTTATAAAATATTGTCTTTTTTGGAATTTATATAGTTTTTAATCAACGACTACAAGTAGTAATTGAAATAAGGAGTTGGTATACCGGGTGCCCAGGAGATTACTTTCCGGCTGATATTTTTTTATTTCATCGCAGCTTTTAACCGACTCCCAAAAAGGAGGTTATCAATTCAATATATGTAAAATTAACTGCATTATATTTACATATGATAATCTATTAAGATTTTTAAACAAATATACAATATTTTATAGGTGTATGTATGTTTGTATGTATGTATGCTTTTTTTCGAAATTAGTAATAATAAGTTAAGAAAGGATTTTAGGAAACACCCCATAAGGTTGTAGAATGGGGAGGCGTTGCAAAAACACTTTTTGCAACTTGAAAGCGATTTTTCAATAGCCCAAAGTCAGTTAACTTTCCTTCTAATTGTTAATAAAATTTTAAAAATCTAAAATCTCCTAAATAAACGTGACAACAGCGCTTTATTTAATTCCACACATCGAAACAGACATTTAATTCTCGGAACTCCGCTTTCAATTTAAAATTAAGAATCCAAAGGAAACCGCCTGTCGCTATGCAACGCGAACACATCGACATGCTTCCGTGAACCGGTAATACGTGGCAGGTCGACGCAGCCAATGAGAGCTCGAACGTCAAAGGGTAGTGCAAACGCAAAAGGGGTAGGATAGCGTCGAAAGAGTAAGTCACGCGCGCGTCAATTAAGTGGACCAATGAAGTGGGTCGTATGGAAGGTAAAAAGGCGTAAAACCAGTAGCAACAAGTTGTCTTTCGTTTGCAAAGCAATGTCTGCTTACATTTTAGGGAAATTGCCGAAATAATCTTATTTTTCAGTTCAGTAGTAGGACTTCGATTTTTGCTCGCAAAGCCGCTGTCCAAAAATTTCTTCTCGCATTTCGGGCGGAGCACCGAAGTGTCCCCTTTCTAATTTTAATGGAAATATCAGATTTCCTTTGTGGTAAAAATACTACTTTCTTATTGCTGGTAAAAAAAAATTCTGTGGCATTTCTCTTTAGTATACAAGTAAAGGTAAAAGTTCTTTTACAAAGGTACATATTGTAACTAAGTATAATCAGTTAAATAGTTCTGTATTAAATTAAATTAAACATATTTTACGTAAAGTGAGGGATTAAACAAAGTGTTATCAAGCTGATTGCGAAAAACTTGACCTAGGCAGGAGTGAAATTTAGTAGTAATAAAGAGAAAGGTGAATTAGTGACTGGTAATTGCAACAGAGTAGCAGTAATCACGGTAAAATCTAAATGTATTGATAATACAGTGAGTAAAGAATTGATACCGGGTTTTCTAAAAACTCTCAATAATTTTTAAACTGACATTAAACTTTTCTATTCCTGTAGTGAACAAAACCAATTACAATTTGTGTCATACTGTTAACGGAATTACGTTTCTTAGGCTCCAGAAGGCATTAAAATTTCTAATAAAGTTCAATTAGTTATTGTTAAATTTAATTAAAAAGGTTGTCGTTTTTTTGTTCAATTGCTAACTTTCTTTCACATTTTTACAGATTGAATCTTGAAATAAAATTGTGAACATCTAATTTTCTTTAAATAATAAGTACGGTGTAAAATGTACAACCTCTTGAAAATTTAATTAAGGCAATCAGTGCCAGATGAAAGATTAATTTTGAACCTTACCTTGCTATTCTTTCATTAATAATTTTCAAATGTAAACTTAATTAACTAATTTGTCAAGAAAAAAAATTATAAGCAGTATCTTTTTAAATATTTGAATTGATTGTTAATACGCCCCATAGTTGTATCATCATAATATTGTAAATAAAACTTGTTTCTTTAGTATATTCTAGTGTTTCAATTAACCAGAATCCTTATACAGGGAGTCCAAACCGTCAAATTTGTACCTATAGGGTTAAAGTTCTTATTAAGTCGACAGCAGAGTCTGTTGGCAACAAGTTGTGGTGCGGATGCGTACGATTAACGTTTTCCCGCTAGGAGGGATAAAAATAATCTGCTTTTACATTTTTGGAATTAATCAATTGGAGGGTTAAGATGCGCCTGAAAATTTGTATAGAAAAATTGTCATTTTTAAAGTAGTCAATAGGAAATTAAGTAATTAGGCTTCTGATTACCCAGAAAAATAGGTGAGGTCAGCCAATAAATGATTTTGGAAAACTCCCCCTCCCCTAAAGGGATAGAAAGGGGGGTAAAAATTTGTTTGGAACTTCGTCATTTCTGGACTTGAAAGTATAAAAAATTGTATGTAGGCTACCGATTACGATTAAAAATAATTAGTTTTAAAATTTTTAAAAAATTTCTTGGGGGTTAAAATGGGGATTGGGGTTTGTATAGAAAAAGCGGTATTTTAATGGTTGTAAATATGAAAATGTGTAATTAATAATTAGGCTTAAGGCTGAGATGGTAAAAGGACGGATAAAGGTTTGTATAAGAAATTTGCACTTGCTCATTTACAAAGGCCATTTATATTAGAAAATAATACCAAATTAAATACAATAAAATAAAAAAAACCCACCAAATGTATAAAAAAATTAAAAGTTGTTTAAAAAAAATGTCTTTTCCACTTTGTTTTGTATCGCATATTCCGTTTCTATATTTATTTAGTCGATGGCTTTGCTGATACCGACCTTTAAAAAGGTTGTTGGCCCCCTATTTGTTTTGTACCTACTTTTAATTTAGTTTTTGTTAAATAATGTAGTGAATGTATAAAAATATTATTTCATAATTTTAAGTTTTTTTTTTTGAAATCGATTTATTTATTTTAAATAATGTTTTACTTTGAAGTTTCTAAATGAAAAGAGATAGATTAGTATCAAGGAAATTTATTTGACTGGACTATCCTTTATACTAACGTAGTTTAAGATAAAGAGATTTGCTACTAACGATAGGTAAAACCGGCAACTAGACTAACTTTCTATTAAGCTGAACTGACAGTTCTAATATTAAAGCGAGGTGACAGATGATTTATAAGTCTACTTATTTAATATTTAAAATTATTTTAAGACGGATTTATTTTGGTATATGTAATTATTTTGGGCAAGATGTTGTTATTAGGACTAGGTTTAATTTGTACAAAATTAAGAGAACAGGGATCCAGATAGACAGATATTTTTAGGGTTGCTAACAGAGACTTGTATAAATGCCAAGTATGGGTATCGAGAATATATGTCTTAAAATGTTATACATGTACAAAGCATATACAAAGATATTACTATAATATAAAAAAATATTCTTAAAAATTGATATATCATTGTAGTACGAGATCAAATGTGGGCAATATCCACGGATTGCATTTTTTTCCTTACTGTTGTGTCACAATATTTTTTTAAGGGAGCAAAATGTCTTTTATTGATGCTTAACGCACGTATTTATAAAACTTAGTTCATTGTCATTAAGTGTGTGGTGCCGCAGAGTTAATAAGCAAACGCAAGCATTAGCCACCAATAAAACATTTTTTTTAGTTTTTAATGCTGCCCACGAAGGTTTGTATAAAGTGCTGAATTTTTAGATGTTTTCAATTTTTTCTAGTTCCGTCAACGTTGTCCAAGCACCAAAACATGCAGATTTTTCATTTCACTGCGCCTTTTAGCAGTGGCTCTAGGATTTTCAAAATTTTGTGTTTTAAAAATGAGACATGTGACCCACATTAAATAAATGCCAGATGTTATTGACCTCAAGGGGAACATTTGGGTAAAGATTTTTTTTTGTAATTTGTAAAAAAAAATATTTTTTTGTGTCTCTCCCCCTCCCGCCAGGAAGAAATGGGATTTTTAAGAGCAATTCCTTTATTTGTATTTAAAAAATTATTTTGATTAAATTTAATCGTCATATCTCGAATTTCGCAAAAGTATCTGCATTTTTTTACAGGAATTTAAAATATTTGCATAGGAAAACAGTAAGTGAAAAAAAAATTAACTGGCTATGTTTTTTAGGAAAAAATAGATGAATATGCAAAATTTCGGGTTTAACGATAAAATTTGATTAAACTGACGAAAAAAAACCAATAGAGGATTCGTTTCTAAAACTTAGATTTTTCCCCAAGGAGCACCCAAAAATATTATTTTTTTTACAACTTCCAAAATATTTTTTTACCAAAGTATTTCCTTTAAAACAAATATCATTTGGTATATATTTGGTGTAGGTCTTATGTCTCACCCTTTAAATAAAAAATTTTGAAAACCCTAGAGCCGCCCCTGCCTTTTAAACATGGCGGTAGTGGCACTACAAAATCACTACTACTTCTAAACTACCCAAAATTAACATCTAGGTAATGTTAACTGGACGGACTTACAGTTTATCGTGGATTTAAAACCACAGCCACCTTACAAGGTGTTCGCTACTGACCGTTTCCAACATGAAGATGAATTACAACCAATTAAATTACCAACTATAAAACCAACAATAATTATATAATTCTAAAAAAAAGTATCTAACCCAGAAATGTGATATATAGTTTTTGATATATTTTTGCTTCCTAAATACGAATCCGTGGTCAGAATTTAGCCATCGCACCATTTTTTCTCACCTCAAAACAGGTTTAAAACACCACAAATACATAAAAAAAAACACTAGCAAAATTGGAGAAAACGTGTTTTTTATTTTCCAAATTTAAATTTATTAGGAAAAGACTATGAAAAATAAATATCCAAAGATTCAAGATGGTGGATACCAAATATCGGACCAAATTTCAAAACTCCTCCGAATTACGGCAGATTTGGTACATGGGGGTTTTGGGAATCACGGATCACAACTTTAGGGTCAAATTTTTAAAATTTAAAATGGCGGATGCAATATGGCGAACGAGGATTTTAAAAATAATGCCGCCTATCTGCCTAATTGGATTCGCCATTTTGAATTTTACAAATCTAATTTTGCATTTATAATCAACGACTCCCAAAAGCTCCCCATACCAAATTTGACGCAAATCGGTTGATTTTAGGAAAATAATGATTTCTTCGAGGTTATAAAAAACGTCACATAATACATCAATTTTAAGGGTGGATTTTTATTATCCAAGATGGTCCTTATAAATTTACATTTGGAAAATGAAAAAACAAATTTTATTTATTTTTGCTGGTGTTTTTTCGGGTATTTTTGGTGTGTGAGACCTGTTTTTTAAGATTAGAAAAAAAAATGTGACGTAATGGTTGAATTCTGACCACGGATTTGAGTTTATAAGGAAAACATACATCGAAAACCATATATCACATCTCTGGATCCAATACTTTTTTTGTGGAGTGATGTTATTATCGCGCAATCAGAGCCGCACACAACAGGCACCGGAACCAGAACTAACTGACCCCTTTACCGAATATTCCTAATCTTAGTAATTATAAAACATTTATGGTTATAATCTTATTTAAAAATTACAAAAATCGTTAAAAAACTGTTTAAATATTTACCTATTAGAACAACAATAACAGTTTACAGATAATTTATTAAAGTTGCCTTTCCGTTTAAGCGTTTAGTTGGTTCAGAAATAAATTTACATCTAATTACATTGAGTTTTGTAAAAAATTATTTTGGTACTTCTTGGTAAATCTCTTTCTTAAATATAATAATTCCTGTGTCTTTTTATAAGTCTTTTATTTAAATGCGTCCTATTAACACACATTTAAAACACTAAAAATAAAATTAATGTTTGATTTAATGTATACTAGTTATTTGTGCAACCAGTTGGGAAAAGCACTAATATTTTTGCGTAACGAGCAGATTTCTGCCGAAGGAGCAAAGCGAGTTCTGCATAAGAATGTGAGTTATGAAAAATAGTGTTTTCCAACGCGTGTAAAGGCCCCCACAAACCTCGTTCTTTTTGAGCAGTTTTAATCGTGGCGATCAAAAGCGTCGATTAACATTGCCAGTTTGTGGGCGAAAACCGAAGATAACGCCGTCGATGAAAATTTCTGGCAGCGCTTGAAATCTTAATCGTCGATTCGTCCGTCTTTATTTAAAAACGAAGTGTGTGGTGCAGAACGTATTTAATCGTTATTCTTGTGACAAATAAACACGCTTCATTTATGTTTTTTGGTGTACGACTGCAGCTTTCGGCGATTAAGGCGGTTTAAAATTAAATTAAGTGCTTTCGGCGATTAAGACGGTTTAAAATTAAATTAAGTGTAGGGAAATAAAAGTTTTAGTCATCCGACTGAGCAGTATTAATCGGCGATTAAGGGATAAAAAAAACTATAGTCTGTGGGGCCCTTAACGCAATATTTATTCTAATTTTTTCAAATTTCGGCATTAAAAGTGACACTTCAAAAGTCATTGACGTTGTCAAATATCTTACTTTTTATTCCACTCCAATGGGTCTTGCATATAATATTTTTAATTCATAAACATACGTATTTATAATAAGTATTTTCGCACAAAAAATATTGTAAAATTAACCTACTTATTGATATCCTTATCTAATTTTAGCACGTGAAAATTTTCACAAAAACTTTTCTGTTTGGGCATGCAATAGAGAAGTAAAATTGCACTGCATAATTAATGAAAATAAACATGTTTTTTTAATAACACGCCCGTTGAAAGGTTGCGTGTTTTTTCAGAATCGCGATTTTGTTGGGGTCAGTGACTACCTTCTGTTGGGCGGAAATGAAATTTTCTGTTAATATGGCCACTGGAAATTGTAAATTTTGCTTAAGATAAAGGATATAAGGTTTTATTTCAGAGAAAAAAAAACAATTTACCATAACTTAACCCCAAGATAGTAATTTTTACAAATTAAGAAGATTGAGTGTGTACGTAATTATATTATTTTTTGTATAATTTTACTTATAAATACCTATTAATAATTTTTCTGGATAATTTAGAATATTATTTTTTTAATAAATACATAACCTGTCAAAAAAATCTTGTTTTTGTAGCCGAGTAATCTTGCAACAGAAATAAATCTGCTTTAAAGATGTTGTTGCTTAATTATTCTGACATCTCCTTTTTTAATAAATATGAAGAATACAAAGTACAGAACTTAAAAAACCTCCTTGTTATCGTGCTGTATGATCCAGATTTTAAGCAAAATTAAAAACTAAATTAAACCTGAACATGAAATATGATATATTTCCAGAAGATCGTTAGGTTTTGTCCTTGCCATTTTAGTGTTTGGGTAAAACACCATAACTTCTACTTTTTTATTTGAACAAAGCTCGGTCTAATAGAATTAATTTTTACAAATTAAGAAGATTGAGTGTGTACTGTATTTGTAATTCTATTATTCAAATACATTTTAAACACTAAAATATTCATAATTTTAAACGTCAGTAAATCCTTACTGTGTAATGTTGCTATTTTTCCTCCGCCGGCGCTTTTCTTTTAACTTTCCGGCCTGCAGAGGAAAAAATTTTTCTGGTCAACAATAATTTAGAATAAACTAACAATTTAAATTTTTAATCAATTGTAAAATTGGTTATTATTTTATAACCTGTCAAACAAAATCAATTTTTGTTTTTGTTAGCCGAGTAATTCTTGCAACCAGTCTAAATGCGAACCCACTATCTGCTTTATTTGTCCAGATGTTGTTGCTTTAATGGCTTGTTCTCTATTTATTCTGTTCGGCTGTAAAACACATCTAAAATAATAATACCATTTCTTATTTTAATAAATATGAAGAATGCAACAAAGATAACAGAACTTGGCAAACAAACCTCCTTGACCAACCACCAAATATAATTTTATTATTTCTTATGTGCGTTAAATTTTAACATGATCCAGATTTTAAGCAAAATTAAAGCACTAACAATATTTTTTAAACCTGCAAAATGTCTTTCATGTTTTTATAAAAATATGTCATTATAGTTTTAAGCAAACGAAAGCAAGCCACCAATCGTTAGGCTAAATGTTTATGTCCTTGCCATTTTAGTGTTTGGGTAAAACACCAAATATTTTTGTTTCCTTTTAAACCTCGGTATACTCTACTTTTTTATTTGAACAAAGCTTGGTCTAATTAAGAATTAATTTTTAAAATCGAATATCTCAGACAACACTTGATATTTTCAATTTTTTCACAGATAACACAGTTACAAATACAGCTTCATACACCTTTGTGTGCACCTGTATTTGTAATTCTTAAAAAAAGTAATCCAAATACATGATTTAAACACTAAAATATTTATAACATGTTTTTTCTTTAAACGTCAGTAAATCCGTTATAACTCGACTGTGTAGACGACCGCAAAGTATCATTTTTCCTCCGCCGGCGCTTTACTTTTAACTTTCCGGCCTGCAGAGGAAAAAGTGTTATCATAGCAATATAGATACAAACAAACAACAAACCAAGCGTCAACAACTTAATATTTATTAAACTAAAAACAAAACTAACAATTTAAATTTATAACTCAATTGTACAAATTGGTTATTATTTTATCAAACTTACTCAATAACTGCTTATCAATACAAAATTAAAACGCAATCGGAGACACAATTTTAAAAATATAATTATTGTTAACAGTTTCCCCTGACAGCTTTATGTTACATTACTATAGCAACTATTCACCGACACCAGTCTAAGACGCTTTGCGAACCCACTTATCTTAAATAATTATTACTATTAAAAAAATGTTTTTCATTAATTTGTCCACGTTTAAAGAAAAACCATGATATTTTATTTGGAGGAAAAGTGACTTTTTATGGCTTGCTCTCTATTACTAGCTTCACTTTGTTCGGCTGTTAAACACGAGCAAGCTATAAAAAGTAACACTTTTTCTCCATATAAAATAATATACCATTTCTTATGGATATATTAGGCGTAAATGATTTAAAGTTAAGTATATTTTGGTTAAATTGTTTTTATGATGTCAAAAGTAATATACCGCAATTTCTATTTTATACATTTTGCAACATTTTTAAGATAACTTAAAATGTTTTTCTATTTATTGGCAACCCACCCCCATAAGAATATTTTACAAAATAATTTTATTTACGCCGACCAACCACCAAATATAATTTTATCTAATTCCTTATGCCAAGTTAAATTTTAACATGGACGGGAGCAATAAAAGGAACAATTAAAAATAATAAACCTGTTTAAATTTTGTGGATTTTAAAATGGATTTAAATTAAAGCAAAATGTTGTGTCACAATATTTTTTTAAGGAAGCAAAATGTCTTTCATTGATGCTTAACGCACGTTTTTATAAAACTTAGTTCATTGTCATTACGTGTGTGGTGTCGCAGAGTTAATAAGCAAACGAAAGCATTAGCCACCAATAAAACATTTTTTTTATTTTTTTATGCTGCTCACGAAGGTTTGTATAAAGTGCTGAATTTTTAGATGTTTTCAATTTTTTCTAGTTCCGTCAACGTTGTCCAAGCACCAAAACATGCAGATTTTTCATTTCACTGCGCCTTTTAGCAGTGGCTCTAGGATTTTCAAAATTTTGTGTTTTAAAAATGACACATGGGACCCACATTAAATAAATGCCAGATGTTATTGACCTCAAGGGGAACATTTTGGTAAAGAATTTTTTTTTGTAATTTGTAAAAAAAATAATATTTTTTTGTGTCTCTCCCCCTCCCGCCAGGAAGAAATGGGATTTTTAAGAGCAATTTCTTTATTTGTATTTAAAAAAATATTTTGATTAAATTTAATCGTCAAATCTCGAATTTCGCAAAAGTATCTGCATTTTTTTTACAGGAATTTAAAATATTTGCATAGGAAAACAGTTAAGTGAAAAAAAAATTAACTGGCTATGTTTTTTAGGAAAAAATAAATGAATATGCGAAATTTTGGGTTTAACGATAAAATTTGATTAAACAGACGAAAAAAAACCAATAGAGGATTCGTTTCTAAAACTTAGATTACTCAATTGTACAAATTGGTTATTATTTTATCAAACTTACTCAATAACCGCTTATCAATACGAAATTAAAACGCAATCGGAGACACAATTTTAAAAATATAATTATTGTTAACAGTTTCCCCTGACAGCTTTATGTTACATTACTATAGCAACTATTCACCGACACCAGTCTAAGACGCTTTGCGAACCCACTTATCTTAAATAATTATTACTATTAAAAAAATGTTTTTCATTAATTTTTCCACGTTTGAAGAAAAATCAGAATATTTTATTTGGAGGAAAAGTGACTATTTATGGCTTGCTCTTTATTACTAGCTTCACTTTGTTCGGCTGTTAAACACGAGCAAGCTATAAAAAGTATCACTTTTCCTCCATATAAAATAATATACCATTTCTTATGGATATATTAGGCGTAAATGATTTAAAGTTAAGTATATTTTGGTTAAATTGTTTTTATGATGTCAAAAGTAATATACCGCAATTTCTATTTTATACATTTTGCAACATTGTTAAGATAACTCAAAATGTTTTTCTATTTATTGGCAACCCACCTCCATAAGAATATTTTACAAAATAATTTTATTTACGCCGACCAACCACCAAATATAATTTTATCTAATTTCTTATGCCAAGTTAAATTTTAACATGGACGGGAGCAATAAAAGTAACAATTAAAAATAATAAACCTGTTTAAATTTTGTGGATTTTAAAAGGATTTAAATTAAAGCAAAATGTTATAAAATATTTCATAGGATAATAGAAGCACTTGCCATTTTAGTCTGCTCGAAAGCGGTCTAGTTTAAATCTGGTTATTTTATTATACTTGTATTATAATTTGTATATAAAGGTGTGTTTTTTTTTAAATAAAAATACCGGTTTATAAACTTTTTTTGTCGCAAAATTTTTCCCAATTTAATTTTTTTTTTCGATTCCCATGTATATTATTCTTAAGCCCAATGAAACTTTGATTTAATTGATAATATTATAATTACTTTCTTTATAGCCATTACTTAAAAGGACCTAGAAATTGATTTTATTAACTTATAGACTAATGTTACCGTCATCTCCATGCGGTACAAGATAAAGTATCTGTTTATTCCCTAGAGCATAATATTAGCCTTAATGCGTTGGTAAACACATTTATGATACTTAACCAAATTACCTTAACAATAATTTTAATATATAAATGATTATAATAGATATATTAAGTGGATACTTTATGGATTTAAACCGAATATACCGAATGTTAAGTTTACTACCAATTATACAAAGATAATTATATTGTTCCGTAACACCTCATATAGAAGCACGGATCGTCATATTAAACATTTTTATTAGCAATTAAGGTAACAAACGTTACTATGAAAACAACAGTGGAACTTAACTATTTGATTATATCCGTCTTCAAATGAACAGCTTAGCAGTCGATTTAACTCTGCCCTTTGTGAAGCTTTCTATTACCTTTTAAAGTATCGTGAAAACAAATCCCAAAAATGTTCTAATACGGGACTCAAGTAAAGTAGCATGTGTTTACAAATATTAATTTTTGCCCCTTTAAGTATTTTTAAGGGGGTTTGGCACCTATTACAAGAGTAAATTTCTGAACATAACTAATTAAATTTTGTTAGATTAAAAGACGTTTTTTTTAGAAGCAAAACAATATTTATAATATTAAAAAAAAAACATTGAATTAAAACAGATTTTCTTCCTGATGCAAATGCTGTAATATAGATTTTAAAATATCATACTATTAATAACAGTTGTGAGTAGAGGGGAAATATACTGACTGCATCCCCCCACTCCTTCCCATGCACCCCCCCACTCCAAGCCCCGCCCCTTGACCTTGACCTTGACCTTAAATGGCCACGTGTGCGATACGTCATATAACCTTGAATGGCCAGAGTGCATACCCCCACTCCTTTCCCAAGCCCCGCCCCTTGACCTTGACGGTGACTTTGACCTTGGTCGACCTTGACCTTGACTATTGATGGTGGGGTTGTATGGTTTGTAATAAAAGCAGGCATTTTGCTTAGTGAATGACATAATCAACAACACATCTGTTTGT
>JAHBCN010016026.1:0-20210 GCA_019359885.1 Listronotus oregonensis
AACGAAAAATTTTCCCCCAAGACTAAAGTCCCCTTTTTTGAATATTAAAAGAAAAGTTTTTTAAAAAGGTTATTTAAATTTTAATTTTTTTATTCTAATTACGAAATCACGCCACCACAAAAATATTTTTTTTGTATTTCAGTAAATCAGAAGGGAAAAAAAAAATAAAACAATATAAAAAAATTAATTATTTATAAAAAAAAAAATTGTAAAATTTTAAATTTTAAAACCCCCCTTTTTTTTCCATGCTTTTTTCTGTTAACGGAGTTTAAAAAACCCTTTTTTCCAAAACAACGGGGGTTTCTAAACCCTGGTTTTTCCCTTTTTTCAAAGCTACCCATATTTTGAAATGGTCGGTAAAAAATTTTTCCCTTTTTCCCCCCCAAAAGGGGTAACCCGGGGGGTTTTCAGGGGTGACCCGCCGGCCAATGTTTTCAAAAATCCCAAAAAAAACCCCCCTGGAACTTTTCCCGAAAAACTCGTTAACAGCTCGGAACTTAGGCCACCATCATGCTAATCCACAAAGTATTTCTAATGTCACGTGGAAGGCCTTAAAAAAGTCGAAAACTGTTTCCCCCCAAAAAAATGAAGGTAAACACCCGACGTTATATTACCCCGGAAAAAAAGGGGGGCCCCTTCAGTTGATTATCTAAAATTCCGCACCAAAATTTTCTTAAAAAAAACGGCCCCGACACGGGAAACAAACCGCGGGTTACACTCCACCATCGATGGTTCGGGGAGCTAACAACTCCATTTGACGTAAAACAACTTCGAAAAAAATTTTTTCTAAAAAGATAGGGTCGTCTTCTGCATACCGATACCAAGCTGAAAAATCAAACCGAAAATCAAATTCCCCGGGATGCAATTGTGGACAAAGAGGGGTTTATGGGGAGAAAATGATTTGCTTTAAGAACTCTTCCAGCAGTAGTTTACAGACTGACGTCTTTCTTTTCCCCAAATTTTTTTTTTCCCCTATTTCTCGGAAATCTTGGGATTTTCAACGGGGTTGGGGTAATTTGAAGTCAAAATCTTCATCATCTTCGACCGAACTTTTTTTTTTTGAATCTTTTTTCCCACCCCTACCTTTAAATTTTGCCATTATGTTCCAACAGTTTGATGAAACCCGATTTTGGGATGCCTTTCATTGAAAATCTCCCCTTTTTAAAAGGGGTTTGGTATTTCCCACAATTAAAACAATTTCAATTTTTCTTTTTCCGTGGTTAGTTTTGGAATAATAAATAAAAATGATAAATGGAAATCTGAATTTAAAATGTCTTCTATAGAAATAATGTCGGTTTATGCGTTATTAATATTCCTTAAAGGTCCGATAACCCCCTTTTTGTTAATTTTTAAAAAATTTTTTTTAAATTAAAAAAAAAAAAAACCCCCCTTTTTTTTCGTATTTATTTCGTAATTAGATAAAAAAATTAATTCTAAATAATTCCTTTAAATAACTTTTCTTTAAATTTTTCAAAAAAAAGGGGCTTTAGTCTTGGATAAATTTTTTTTTTTCCCTAAAATTTATTTCTTTATTTTTAAAAAAAATTTTTTTTTAATTTTTTTGGTTTTAAAAACCCCGAAACCTTTTCTACATAAAAATTTGATTTTGTTTTATTGTTAAAAAAAATTTTTTCCCCTAAACCAAAATGCTGGGCACTTTTTTTAAAAATTTAAAAATTAATAAAATTAATTTTATTAAATAAAAAAATTTAAATATTATTTTAAATTAAATTTTTTTTTAAAAATTTTAATTAATTTAAAAAATTTTTTTTTATAAAATTTTTTTTAAATTTTTAAATAAAAAATTTTTTTTAAAAAAATGAAAAAAAAAATTTAAAATTTTTCCCCCTTTTTTTTTTTTTGTTTTAAAAAGGGGGGCTTTATAAAATTTTTTTAAATTTTTCAACCAAAAAAAATCCCAACTTTTTATTCCCCAATTAAAGGGCTTAAATTTCCCCGGGTTTTTGAAAAATCGAATTCAAAGTTCGTTTTTTTAAAAATTTAATAAAGGGGTTTAAAAAAAAATATTTTTCTATTTTGTTTTAAATTAAAAATGGTTTTCCCAAAAATTTTTTTAAAAGGGTTTTTCCTTTAAAAAAATGTTAAAAAAAAAATTTTTTTTAAAAAGGGTCAGTTTTCCAAAAAAGTCAATTTTTTTTGGGCAAAATTTAAAAAAAAATTTTTGTAAACCCCCTGAGTGGGGAAAAATTGGGGCCCCCCCCTTTTGGTTGTAAAAAAAGGGCCCCCTCATAGAAAAAAAGTCTCCCCAAAAATTTTAAACAAGTAAGATACATCTTTATCCAGTAAAAAAAAGTAAAAATGGGGCCCCCTTTTTTTTAAAAAAATTAAAAAAATTTAAAAGAAAATTAATATATAAACATTTTTTTAAAGGGGGCTGTGTGTATAATTAATTTTTATATATATATATATATATATATATATATATATATATATATATATATATATATATATATATATATATATATATATATATATATATATATATATATACAGGGTGATTCACGTTGAGTGTCCTATTAAAAGTTCTGGAGAACCCAAAAAAGAGAACTTTTTGAAATTTGGCATATTATAACAGGTAATAAGCCATTTTTAAAAATATTTTGGCCAGTGCAGCGTTTTGAATCTAACCGAAACCAACGGCAACATTGTAATTTTAAATGGAACACCTATTTTTTATTGCAGAATTTAGATTCTACACAAAATTTCAAGTAGAAGTTTTATTAACATATTCAGGTACCTATATCTTACCGTTTTTAAGAAAATAATTAATCACTATTTTTTTAAGGAAAATCATCATGTTTAAAAAGGTTTATGATAATATTTACATTACCTAACCGAGCTGGATATAAATTTTTTTTTTGGGGGTTAGACAATGCCGTGTATTTTAAAAGGTCTACGTACTATTATAGCAATATATCCTACAGAATTGTCCCAAAAATTTGCATTTTTACCGATATTAAATAATGATTAAATCTCATTTCTTTTAAATGCAACATATGCATTTTTATCCATTTAAATAGACCAATAATTTACCTACAAAATGTCAATACATCTTTTTTCCTATACCCATCTGCCACCGTTTTTTAAATATAAGCAAATTTTAATTTTTAAGCATTTATTCATTATTAATCAAACAAAATAAATTATTTTTTACCGTATATATCAAATAGTTGTCAGGGCAATTTAAAATACAAACTTTCACATAGCCTACCTAGGTAAATTGTAAATTAAGCCGGCGCGGCGGTGGTTTACTGTAGATAGTATTTAAAAATAGGGAAAAAATTAAATTCGTTTGTATTTAAAAAACGGTGCCAGATGGGTATAAAAACATGTATGGACATTTTGTAGGTAATTATTGATCTATTTAAAAATGGGATAAAATACAGTAATATTTGTATTTAAAAAAACTGAGTTTTAATCATTATTTATTATCAGTAAAAATGAATTTTTTTGGAGCACCCTGTAAGATATATTGCTATAATAGATGTATGAATCTTTTAAATATACATGTGCATTGTCTAACCCCATAAGAAATTTATGTAGTATCCAGCGCGGTTAGGCATGGAAATTTCTAAACCTTTTTAACATGGTCATTTCCTTTAAAAAAATAGTAATTAATTGTTTTTAAAAACGGTAAGATATAGGGTATAGGAAGATGTTATTAAAACTTACTTAGAATTTTGTGCCAAAACCGAGAAATGCAATAAAAAACAGGGTGTTCCATTTAAATTTACAAAGGTGCCGGTGGTTTCGGTTAGACCTGTACTGCACTTGTAAAATATTTACTAAAATGTAGCTTACTACCTGTTATATATATATATATATATATATATATATATATATATATATATATATATATATATATATATATATATATATATATATATATATATAATTAATTATACTACTGAAAGAACGGAAGAAAACATTATTAATTTGTTGACCTACGTAGAATTTAATAAGCATATTGGAACTCGGGCGTTATCTTTAGATTTGGGAATAATTCGAACTACTGTTCGAAATATACTAAAAGACCACAAGTAAGTAATTGCATTAGCGCACCCTTTTAATACACATTTTTGATATAATTTACTCCTTGAATATAATGGGCATTTCTTTTTATTTTAAGGCTGCACCCCTACCATATAATCCTACACCAAGCCTTAAACGAACATGATTTAGCAGAATTGATTTTTTCAATGGATGCTAGCAATATTAAACAGGCATTTTTTGTCACAGATTCTGTGGACCGACAACTACTTTTAGTAGCAATGGTAGATTAACAGGCATAATATGCATTATTGGTCGGCTGAAAATCCTTATGGATGCAAGTCCAACACCAAGGCCGCTGAAGTGTAAACGTGTGGTGTGGCATTATCGGAACGAAAAATTATTAGTCCTTTTTTTTTGATGGCACTTTATTTTTTATATATATATATATATATATATATATATATATATATATATATATATATATATATATATATATATATATATATATAAAGGTTTGTATAAATATTTTTTATATAATAAAACATTTTCCTACTTCAAGAAGATTTTTTCATTTAAGAAGAATGATTTTTTTAACTCGGGCGATAAATAAGAAATAAGAGAAAAACAGAAAGCATAGACACATAAGGAGAAAAGTAATCATCTGCAAATAGATTACGAAATGTGGTTTAACTCTATATCGGCTTTCCCTGGCAGTAATAGAGAAGTGATGTGAAAAGTGGTTTTGTTATCGATTTTCAAGGAAAACTGTGGATGGAATTTATTGCTAACTAAATAGAACGAAGGCTGCCAGAAAGATACAAATCGCAACGAGAATTATCAGTGCGCTTTGTTTATTTGAAAGTTAGTAAATAAGTTTTTTATAGATTATTTTACTTTTTGTGGTATTTTACAAGTGTTAAAGGAAATGGCTTGAATCTTATAAAACTTGGTGACCAATAAGAATTTTACAAATTTAATATATTGTGACCTGGGTTAGGACTAAGATTTTTTGTATTGGCACAAACCTGTTAGCTATACAGGAAGAGCCAAAAATTAAATTTTAAAATTTTTAGTTTAAAATATCAAAATTATTACAAATATTTTAATATTACTATGAAATTCTTCGTGACCCTTGAAAAATCATATTTTGGTAACTATAAATCCTAAAGACTTATACCAAACACCATTTAAATATCATAATTACATATTTTTTTGTTAAGAATCTATGTACCTAAATTTACGTAAAAAAAATTTATAGGGCAAATTTTGAAAAATAAAAAATAGTATATTACATACCCAGGTGGAAAGTGTTTCATTTCTGTCGAGAGATACTATACTTCTGGAGACAGAAATGAAACTTTCCACCGAGGTTTGTATACTATTTTATTTACAACCACTTTATTCATTTCCTATTATTTTAAATTGAAATTCTGAAAATTGATCCGGCAATAATTTTATTAGGCGGCCGTGCTTAGCAATTTGTATCGTTGTCATGGTAACGGGTTGTCAAAGTGTCAATACATACAGTGTAAGATAGACGCTTTAAATTTGAATAGTAATTTGTTTTAATTTGGCAAATCCAAAAAAAAATGTTATCAGATGAGGAATTTGAGTTTGCTGCTACTCCACTAGAAATTCGAGAATATTATTATTATTATTAGAATGCGTATGTTCGTGTGTCACTATACCATTTTGAAATATCAATATTCAATGAAATTACAAAAAAAATACTTTCCAACTGAGTGGAAAGTGAGCACTTTCCACCCGGGTGGAAAGTAGAAGTCAAAAGACGTCAACTTTCCACCTTTCAAAGATAGGTAAAATGTCATTATTACATGCATGGTTGTAAATAAAAATTCATTTCTTTGTTTTGTTTGCCTCGTTTTAGTTTCAGTTAAAATTAAAAATCTGAAAAGTGGACAAATTTATCCCTATCTCAAAAATGCACTCGTTTAAATGGTTTTTTCATATTTTCTGGTCCGGTGTAGCTCCTTTTACCCCATCTAAAAATAATTTGGGAAATCCTGTCCATTTCAATATTAGTTTACAGGCACTAACATGTGATGCACCGTTTTGGTATCGATTTTCTAGAGGAAACCGGAGACGTGATTTATTGCTAACTAAATTTAAAACAAAATTGCAATAAGGATAAATTAATTTTCAACGAGCACTGGCGAAATACTTAATTACTCTTAAAGAATTACTTTAACATGGAAAAAAAGTTGAATCCTGTTTATTTTGTTTTGTTGACAGTAGAAACCACTTTTATCACAAAATAAATACGAATATTTGAACGAATTATTTTATCACCTAATACTAAAACAAGAAACCATTTTTTTAAATTTTACTGGAAAGGTATTTGGTAAAAGCACAATCGTGTTCGTTATCGCGAATCCTATTTGGTATAAACCAAGGAAGTTTAAAGGTGTATCGAAGCCCAATTCTATGCCCATTGAATCAAAAAATGTCAGCCCAGTATGAAAATAACTGTAGGTTGGCCCCGCCGATTCGCGAATAAAAAAATTTCCCAGAAATAATTTAACGTGTTGCCTACTTACACATGATAAATCAGTGTGTGATTCCAAAATTATACTGAGAGCCGGAGTACCGTTTTTGGTCGGGGCGCGCGCGGGCGCGTTGAAACTATATCCGACTGCACCATCACCGTCGTCCCCATCATTGTCTTTTTGGTTTGGTTTGTGCCTTTGCCCCCGTATTATTTTCGATTTTTTGCTTCTTTGTATTATATTTTGTGTGGAATTTTTTTGGATTGATAAAAACCTTTTTATTTTAGTGATTAGTGTTTATTAAATTGTGACTTAATTTTTGTTTTATTCTTTGTTACTAATAATATCGTAACAAAATGACAAAAATTTTGTAGGGTTTTGTCTTGCAAACCCAAGGGTAACATACCCGGCTTTTTTTCTTTGGGTAAGTATTTCTTTTTTAAAATTTAAAGGGTGCTTCTTATGAGACGTAACGTTAGGTAACCGAATAAATAATAATATATCAATTATGAATAATAAAATGAAAATTTCATGGAAATAGCAGTGAAAAAGTAAGCAATCTTAATATTTTTTAGAAGTTTCCCACAATGTTTGTGTTTTCTGTGGATTTTTAAAAAAGAAATAAGGTTTACTTTTTGGGTCTTTTATTTTATTTTAATTTAGTACATTTTTTTAAAGGATTAAAATTATTAATTACTGGACAGACCAGGCAAATTTTAATATAAACAGGTCCCTCTAATTAAATAAAAAAAAAAAAATACAATTTATTTAAAGTTCCTTTTTTCTGTATTTATTAAAAAAAATTGTTTTTTTTTTTCTTAATCTTACATTATCAACTTTTAAGCTCGACATACTAAAAAACACATAATATTTAACGATACTGTTACAATAGATACCTAGGTAAAGGTTATTAAACATTTTTTAAACCCTGTTATTATGTCTCATGAAAGTTTGTTATTAGTGAAAAATATTCCCAAAAGCAGTTAGAAAAATTTTTTTTTTTTAATGTACAACGAATCTTGGGGTTAGATTAAATTCATTTAAATATCTTGCCCTTCTTTTACAAAATTGGTGATAATAAAGAAACTATCATACAATGTTTGAAATTTATTTTAAAAAATGTGTTTTTATTTTTTTAAAGATTTTTTGGGAAAATAAAACTCCCAAAAAAATCGACCCTTTAAATGGAAGGTATACTTTTTATATTATACCAGATGATATAAAATCCCAAAATTACACAATAATTTTTTAAAAATTCTATAGTAGTATCGTTTAATAACCAACAATTTTGTGCAAAAAATGAAAAAAAAAAAAAGTGTATGTTTGAATTTGACATTTAATGATGTCAACTTTATAGATATTTAAAAAAGAATTATGGAATTTCGGCTTACTTTCTATTCATTGGGAAACTCCGGGACCAATCCCCCTATTCCCGCTGCCCTGCACGCCTGGGCAATTTTGTTCTACAGTATTGGGCTTCCATACACCTTTAAACTTCCTTGGTATAAACCTATTACATCCCACGCCATAGCGGCTTCAAAAAATAAAAATTCCTTTTTCAGCAAAAAATATTTCTCCCTCGTTTGTATACAGGATGTTTTCTAATTAAATGTCAATATTTAAGGAGTTAATTTTTGGGCCCATTTTAATAAAAAAAACTTTATATCAACGTATGTTCTAATGAAATTCAGGGTGGTAAAACTTTAAAAAAAAAATTTATTATTAATATCTGTAATACCACTTGAGATATTAATAAAATTTGGCATACATGTACCATGTATCAAGAAGCATTTTTTAGTGCACAATTTTTTTACTTCCACCAGTGACGTTCGTACGGAATTTGAACTGCCTATTTTGGCAGACATTGCTGGTACGCCGCCGTTTTCTGTTAAAATAAAAATTATTTTTAAACTCTTCAATCATTTTTAAGCAAAGTTGATCATTTGATTTTTTTTAAACCCAAACCGGTTTTGCAAAAAAAAAAAAACCGTTTCTCTGCATAATCATAACAATATCAGGAAACAATATCACCATCCCAAAAAAATATCTAGATTTAATTTTTCGGGAAAAACCCTGCGTCGGATAAAAAAATCAAGAGATCAAATCTGCCCTATTTTTTTTGTCCGACGCGTTTCCCCTAAAATTAAATCTAGTCTTTCTCATGGTGATATTGTTTCTATTTATGACAATTTTAAAAATCAAGTACTCAACTTTGCTAAGAAATGATTGGGGATTTAAGAAATAATTTTTATTAAAAAAAAAAAATTAGTGGCGTACCATTCATGTCTGCCAAAACAGGCAGGTCAAATTTCGTGTGAACGCCACTGGTGAAAATAAAAAAAATGTGGTACACTAAGAAATGCTACTTAATACATAGTACATTAAAAGGAAATTTTCCCTTTAAAAAATCTAAACAGGTTTTCAAATATTAATAAATATATATATATATATATATATATATATATATATATATATTTATATATATATATATATATATAAAATATATATATATTTTTATATATATATATATATATATATATATATATATATATATATATATATATATATATATATATATATATATATATATTTTTTTCTTGGGACAGTCACAAAGGAGGGTCCTAAGTAAACATACCGTGGGTGTCTTAGGTGTGGGGAAAGGAGTTGTTCACAGGACTTAAATTTGTGGGAATTTGGAGAAGGAAACTTCTGCGTGCAGCAGGTTCCATAGTCTCGACACTTTTGGGATAAAGGGGCGAAAGCGGAAAGTTCGGGGCCTCTCTAACTGAACTGCAAAGGATGCATAAAGTTTTTCGTGTTGCTCTGTTGGGAGCTGCCAGAAAAGGGAATTATACTGGCCATCCCCCTCTGCAAAAAGCCGTAAAAATACCTAAAAAGGCGACAGACCCCCTACAGTTCGACGGTGGGCAAAAGAGGAAGCCTTTCTGTGACCCTTGGATCATTAACAGGACGAACGGCTCTTCTTTGAATGGAGTCAGAATGCTGAAAGTGAAGTTTGTATAGGGGACGCCATTCCCCAGAAAAAAAAGAACAATATTCTAAAGGGGGGTCTGATTTGGTATACATACAGAGTTACATATTAAAAAGAAGAGAAATATTTTCTGGCTCAGAAGAGGAACCCAAAGCTTTTTGAAGCCCCGAGGCTATGAATGAAATGTGTTTGTGCCAGTTGGGAAACCCCGGACAAGATTAAACGATCTTTGTTCTGCAGAACTTACCGCTCATATGTAAGAATGTGCATTGGCAGATTTTTTTCGCGACAGCAACTGCTATGTTTTTCGGGCATTAAATGAACAAGATTTTGGCGTTCAACCCAAGATAAGTTTGAGGTCCCCGTGAAAAAATATCTGAAAATGACCTGCGCTTGTTTTCCAAATCAAAATTAGGGTGGCAAGAAATTGAATACTGGGGGAGGTACTATCGTCAGCAAAACTATGAATGGTGAGGAAGCGTTAATTTAGAAAGCTGGAGGAATGACCATTCACTAACTGATATACGTCGAAAAAAAGAAACTGGAAAGCCAGAAGCAAAACTTAGATGAAAAACCGTAAGAGGATTTGTTAAGAAGCCCATCATGCCGAATGACCGAAACGGATATGTTAAAAGAAAAGTCTGAGATTCACCAAGAAACTTAAGGGGCTTGTTCGGGTTGGGGAACAAAGGAAATAAATCAGCTGCAGATCTACTGTGACGGAATCCATATTGTCTATCATGTTGGAAACTTTTTATTTTTCCAATCTTTAAGATTTGGGAATTAATGAATTTTTTCCCTTACTTTGCAAACAACGAAAAAAATTAGGTCAATAGTTAAAAGGGAGAGTTTTTGGGTCCTTTTTTGGGGACAGGTTGCCCCGTGCAGCTTTCAACTCTCCGGGAAAATGCCCTGTCGTGAGATTGGAAAAAAGGCGAGTTAGGATGTTTCAAGCTCGGGAGAAAATTTTAACCGATTGCTGGTATGCCATCCCGCCCAGACGATTTTTTTAATTTTAAAAGAAGAAAAATACGCTTTATCTTTTTGACCCAAAAAAAAAATTTATTTTTAAAAATTTTACCACCCTGTATCTCAAAAGTTAAGACGTTTAGGACATACGTTTATTTAAAGTTTTCTTCTTAGAATGGAGCCAAAAATTGCCCCCTTAAATATTGACATTTAATGAAAAAACACCCTGTATATATCTTACAGTACCCTATTTGAAAAAATGTTCTATATTATTGGGAATCGCTTCTTTAACAACTTTTGGTTTCATTCAAGGGTGAGCCGTTCGTCTTGTTCGTTTCACTTTTATCAGTGTAAATGACATTTTTTCTACGAATGGCGGCTAGGGCGTATGTAAAAAGTTTAAATTTACCAGCTCTTACACAATATTTAAAAATATTTTCTATTTAAAAAATTTATAAAATAGAGAAAAAAAATAGTCTACAACTCAATTTTATTTTTTTCCTTTTTGTGTTAAAAAGAACATCATTTTTTTAAATTTTAAAAAAATTTTAACATTAATAAATGAAAATCCCCTATTTTTAAGGTTTTCTTGGGGGAAATCAGTAGGGCAAAAATCGTAAAGTTAACTACCCTATTAAATTTTATATTTCTTATTAAAAAGTAAGAGACCAAATACCTGAAATTTACGAGATAATATAAAAAGTGTTCGGATTTTTAACAGGATAATTAATTTTCCCAAAAAAAATATTCACGCCTTGCCTTTATATATATTTTTTTTTATTTTTAAGTTGGTGGGGAGGGTTCACGTGACAAATATTTGGAGATTGGGAGGGAAGGAAAAACTTCCGGGCAGGGTTTCACAGTCTTGACACTCTTGGGGAAAAAGGAACGAAAAACGGGAAGTTCGGGCTTTCCCAACTAAACTTAAAAAGGATGTAAAGTTGCACCACGCGTTGCCTTTGGGAGGGCCCGAAAAGGTGGCCAAAATTTTTTTTAAGCGAAGCCGTGAAAATACCTTTGAAGGCGACAGATCCCCACAGCTCGACGGTGGGCGGGAAAAGGAAGCCTTTTGTGAACGTTGGATCAATATTTAAAACGAACGGCCTTTTTTGAATGGGTCCCGAATGCTAAGTGTTGTGGGGGCGCCTTTCAACATGAAACAATATTCTAAAAGGGTCTATTTAAGGATACTACATTGGAAGGAGAAATATTTTCTGGCTCCCCAAAATTAAACAAATATATATATATATATATATATATATATATATATATATATATATATATATATATATATATATATATATATATATTTTGTAAAAGAAAGAGAGAGAGAGAGAGAGAGAGAGGAAGGTAGTCGTGACTGACTATTTAAAAAAAAAATCTGAAACCAGGTAGTGGAAATGCAGTAAATTTGAAAGGCCACTTCAAGTAATTAACTCTTTATTGAAAAAAGGAGTTTTCGGAAAACTTTTTCCCATTTAGGAAACCAAAAAAAAATTTCCCCTTTTTAAATTCTTACCATATGTGAGTTGAAAACATGAAACAGGTTTTAAAACCCAAAGAAGAAAAAAACTTCATTCAATTCCTCCTTAACTTCATTGACTTTAACTTGTTTTAGCGTGGATCGTTGCCACCATGTTACTAACAAGACTTTTCGGGTGAAAGGAATATAACAAAAACAAAAGAATTTATAGTTAAAAAACTTACAAAAAAAAAGTACGGTTTTAAAAAATTAACGACCAATAGGCGCTGTCAGTTGAACAAATAAGAAAATTTTATATAATGATTTCAAAAACCTTGGATTTTCCATTTTTAAAATTCGGACATCACAAACATCATGCAGAACCCCAAAGCCATCTGTCGTGGTGCCCCTATGGACTGGCGGGAAAGCAATAATTTTAGATTTAGAAAATCTTCACACGCCCAAAGCGTGGAAGATTTCCCTTTAAATAACACGTAAACTTTGATCCTTCTTTTCTAAAATTTTTATAACTTAGCAGCATTGTATGTTATCGTCTCGCCAAAAGACGATATTTTTTTAAAATTAAAGTTACAAAGTGTCATTGCGCCAAGTCGCAACTCACACCGACGAGGTAGTACGGGTCACTAAACCTAATTTTTTCATAAAATTCTCGTTTTCTTCATTTTCTCATAAATGACAAGAGCTACAAAGATAAATGACAAGGTCATCGGAAATTTAATTTTCTACAAAAAAGGTCCCCATAATCAAATCGCTTTAACCAACAGTTCTCGAAATATTTGGCCTTTAATTAATTTTACTATTGGTAGTTTCTAATACCAATTTTTGAAAAAATCCGCCCACTTTTATTAATTTGTGATGAAAATTTATTATTTTAATATCAATTAATTAATTCCAAATTAACAACTTATTTTTGTACTTGTAGGCGTTGATAGTGACAAGCTTTATTGACACTTCGCTTTTATAATTCATTAGCTGTAGTATCGTCACCTTAAAATGCTTACTTTACAGCAAAAAATTTGATAAAATTGATATCAAAAATAAAAATTGATATCAAAATAAATTTAATAAGAAATAAATAAAAGTAGGCCCATTTTTTTAAAAATTGGTATAAGAGACTACCTTTTAATTTTAAACAACTTTTTCCAGTAACTTATTTTCATATCTTCTCAAATAAATGCACTTTACTCTTGTACCATTTCAAGTTTTTTCAATTTTCTAAACACCGAGTATAAAATGTGTTAAATGTTTTTATCCCAATCTTACTCTAAGAAGTAGCAAATTTTTTATCAAGAGTAGCTTTTTTCAATAAAATCAAAAATAAAATAGTTATTTCCCTAATAAGTGCGCAAAGTGATAATTTTCCGCACGCCAAGCAGTTAGACGAACGACGCGAAGCGGGGTTCGGATAACCTTTAAGTGCGGAAAAGTCACTTTGCGCAAGTATTAGAAACAATACTTTTTCTAGTTGCGAATACTTTTTCTACGAGCGTTTTATTAAAGAATATAATTATTAGAAATCTACGAATATTTTAGTAAAAATTAAAAATAAAAAGTGAAAAATTAAATTTTTATTTTAACTGATTGTACAAAAAAACTATTATTAATTATTATTTACAATATTAATGTTAAAAGTACAAGTAGTTGCATGTTGAAGGTTTATGGCCGATTTCAAATGATTTCCTAGGAACGTCAATGATGGTTCGCTGCTCGATGTTAAGACGAAATCTTGTGTTTTAGCTGATTGAACAGCGTCTGTGAAACAGGACGTTTCATCTGGCTTCTTGAGAGTTTTTGGCTTGTTGCAGTTTAATTTTTTTTACTTGACCCCTTTTTGTAGCATGTTGATTCTTCAATGTATTCCTCGGCTACCGTTGTCGATTTCCAACCGCCTAACCGCTTTATATCCATGAGTCCTTGTCCGGAATTTGCAAATAACGTTGCAAAAGATCGCCGGAAGCTGTTGCCGGTATATAGCTCTGGATTCGGCAACAAAAATACTGCTATCTCAGAAGGCATTTTCCCAAATGTATTTATCCCAACGCATTGCTGTGTGCAAATTCCCCTTTTGAAATATACGAAAAACCGTTGATGTGTTGTCGGTGGCCGTAATGCTGTATAGTGTATACTTCCGATATAAAAACAAATACTTTCCTTCGTTGATCTCTTCAGACAGGACGAAAGTACGTCAGGTATAGTTTTTTGCGTCTGAAATCTTCACAACAATTAGGTTGCCTTTGTCCTCGATGTCGGATGTTTTCACTTTTGCGAGTTCTTCTCGTCTGCAGGCGCCAGCAAGTCCGAAAATGGTCGCAATTTTTATCAAAAGATATATTTCATCAAAAAAATCCTTGACTTTTGACCGAAAGCCTACATTTTGTTTCTTAATAAATGCTGCTAACTTATGAAACTTGCGATATTTACATTTTTCTTGATCTTTAAAACACTTTTCAGCATGGAGTATTTCGACCATAAAGTATTTGGACTAAATTCCTTGCTTAATTTAAGAAAATAGGCTAAAAGTACCTTCTCTTTTAAAGTTCTAACGCCTTTTTCTTCACACCATGTTTCAAATGAATTATACTGTTTCTCGTACTTTTCTTTTGATTTTGCCGACAGGAGCTCTAAGATGGCCAAACTTGCGGCTTTTAAAACATCGTCTGGCAATTCTTCCTCCATTCTTAGAAACTTATTTTAAACTTTTTACCGTATTTTCTGATGCTTCCGTGACATAAGAAAATGTTTGTACTTGGTTGCTGCAGCAACAAGAAAAATTCTTTGATTTTTTTATTGTTTAGCATGGTGTCTATGAAATACATGGTGCATGGAAAAATATTAAAATGATAATAAAGAAAATTAAAATGGGATATTTACTAAGCGCCAAATGTATCTAAAATTCAATAAAGCACAATAAAAGAATATGGAGAACCCTTTTTTTTAAATATTATTTCATCCAGAAGTTATTAATACATTAAAAAATCGACCATAAATACGGCAAATATGCAGAACGAAAATGCGTGCGCAACGTAAGTACTTTGTGCACGCAAGTAGAAAAAAGTGTTCCTATTCAACACCTTTTTCGTGGACATACTGTATATAAATTAAAAGTATCTACCGAAATTTTCCTTATCTTCATCTGGTGACAGTTAATATTTTGAACAAAATGTATTAAATTTGGGTACATAGATTTGATAACAAATAAGTTAATATGGCATTAGAAAATTTGGAATTTGATATAATAATAGGAAAATTATTATGGTGATTAAAAAAAATATACTTTCATAAAGTATTTAAAACCAATTTCTAACTTTATTGCCCATATAATGGTAGTGGTTGTCATAATTAAAGGAGGCAAAAGATATTAAAACAAAAAATATACTTCCTTGAATAGAATATGCTAACTTTTGGCGAACAAGAGGACTGATTTTAAATAATTTTATCAGATAATTCAACGGTAATTTAGGGAAAAAATTTTAATAAATTTTCTCCTTTTTTTTTTGGTAAAAAAAGTACCTAATTTTCAACTTTAAAATCTATTTTATTACATAAATTATTAGCTGTGTTTTCAGAGAATTTCCTTTCGTTAATAACCTCAAGTGACTGCCTTTAATTTCGAGAACAAGAAGACACCAAACTTTAAATTAATGATGTAATTTGGCTCATTAACGAAACACCGTCAAACAGAACCTGATACTTTTTGCCCTCAAGCACGAAATAATTAAGAAATAAAGTAATGAATTAACCGAAGGGCAGAAGAGATAACGGGAAAAATTCTAAGCATTTAAGGAAAACGTATTTTTATATAAAAAAAGAGAGAATGGTTTTTTTTTCAATCCAAATGTTTGTATAACCCAACGAAATATTAATTTTAACATATAGTATATTACAATCCTAGACGGAAAATTAATTATTACTGTCTAATCTCTCTAAATCCCGAGACAGTTATTACATTTCCTGTCAAGGATGGAATACAATTTTATTTTTAACCATAATTTCTTCGAAAAAAATTGTGACAACCCTTTTATCAATTTTGAAAAAATACTTAAACATCAAGTTATTTACGGTTGTTATGTTATAAACAAAAAAATCATCAAAATCAACAAAGAATCCTGACAGCTCCTTTAAATTAGTTAACAGATGGTTTAGTGCCAAGATTTTGTCTATTTTTAAAAAAATATGATATCAGATAGAAAGGAATTTGTAAGCGGTACTTTACCGGAACTAAAAAGAGCGGCTGAAAAAATTGAATAAAGCTTATTGCCAATTAAAAGCAGGATGTGATACGAAAAAGTCTATCACGTATACCAACACTAAAAATAAAGTAAAAGATCTTGGATCAGAAACATTTTTGCTAGCGTATTTTGATGAAATGGCGAAACAAAAAAAACAACGACCTTATGGGCTACTTACAGCATGATAAAATCAATGATACAACTTAAGGAAAAACATAAGCGAAGCTACAGGCATTTCCAAAACGCCAGAATGTTGGTTTAAACAAAAGTGTATTTTGAGGCAGAAGTATAATATTTAAAATATTTTTAACAATAAATCCAAACCAAACCATTGTTATAGGTGGCGCTTATTACTGGTGTGTACGGGGCACGTACGAGCGATAAACTTCCTAAAATGAAGGCAATTCACGTTAATATCCTCGAACAAAAGATTGCAATAAAGATAAACAAAAAATTATCTTTACTGATAGTGGATTAAAACTGGGTAAAGTTCGTCAAAAAATATGTGAGTTTGCGATATGAAGTTCAAAACGAACGTTTTTTTTTACTACAGAGACATGGAAAATTGCATAATCAAGCTTTGGAGTACCACTTTATTTCATGCTTTCCTAAGAAAATCGTTACTTTTTAAAGCTTTCCGGAGTGGAGCCTTTTACTGGTCACGCATTCAGACGTATGGTACATTCCACAATAATTCGTTAATTTCTCGTTTAACCTGCTACTGTGAGTTGTAAAACTCAATAAACTTTGGGTACCCGCATGTAGGTTGTAGCGTTTAAAGCTACAAGTTGTTTTTTTATATAGTTTTCTTCATAATAATAATATTATATTCAATTAATATCAACGGCAATTAATTATTTTCTTATACAAATAAATTTAACGATTTCTAAACCTGTTTTATTAAGTAATAATTGCGGCACCGCTGCCCTTTTCCACGTGACGCCTGCTTGACTAAAGCCGTTTCAGATCGCTTTACTGATAACGCCTCGGTGGTGAAGCTACACGGCCGCACAAGTCGCTGTGTTGCCACAATTGTCTTCGATTTTCAGTAGGAATATTCACACAAGTACTTCGATATGTGGGTACGATTTTCTCGTTGCAAGGCAGCAGATATTGTACCGGCGAGACAGCAGGTTCTCTTTTCCTGCTCAGGCGGTTTTTTTTTGCCCAATGGCGGGTCTGCCAAATTCACGTGTGATGCATTAAAATTTGCATATTTTCTTGTGGTATGGCGTGCTATGGTCAACTGGTGATGTTTTATCAGGACTATTAACGGTTGATTTGCAAACAGGTATGTTAAAATTCTAATATAGTGATAAATGCTATTTTCTTTCAATTTTCAAATCTAGTTTTATCCGAGTCATCTTGCTAATTTTGGGTGTTTTTTTATAGCAGTGTGCAATGTTCCTTTCCTCTGTAGGAGTAGCCACTGACTTCTTCCGTTGGTAGCCTGTAACCCGCATTTATGGTGAGTTAACTCATACTTAAAATACCCATATAAATTGTTTGGTCTTTAGTACGAATTTTAAGGGTCCTAATACTGTTTTTCTTCAAACAGGGTTTTTATGGTTTTTTCGTTTTGGTAAATTCATCCAGTTTCGGCAATCGTTCCTGTATGGTTTGGCTCTTCACGTGACCACTACCAGTGTAGAAGCAGGACGTCGTCCAGCAGCCATTTTGTCCGAAACCAACAGGAAAACAGGTTTTACCTTTCCTTTTTTTATGGGGAATACCAACATCTGCGCGCCATATTTTTTGTTTACCTATTTATTTTAGAAGAAATTGAAATTTTATTATTTTTTTTAATTTAAGTAATTAACCTACATTTGATGACATGTTTCTCTTTTATTATAATATTGTTTGTAAATAATGTAAAAAAACTATCAAAATTGTAAGAACCGATCTGGTAGGGAAATTAATTTTTTAGTTGATTTAAAAGGGGGTTATTTGCGCTTATAATATTACGGATGCTTGATCAAGTACACGGTATTACGCGTATTACATCAAGAATAAAGATTGCGTTAATTTTAATAGAAATAATGCGTCAGGGAGGTTCGTTTGTAAATTAATTAAAATTATATTTTTTCAATAGTTCATTCCTTAAGAATATGAATAAAAACCATTTATTTGAACTGACTGTTTATGAATTTAAATTCCTACCTTGTGAAATTAATAACAACAGCTTAATCTCTAAACTTGGTTAATTTCGGTGTTTCCAACCAAGTTAAATTCTAATTAAAAGTAACCGAATAAAAGGAAATACCGTGGCGCCCATCTATTTTTGCTTAATTAATTATCTTACCTTAATTAGGTACATTGTACTCACGACATTACTGCTTTACCAGGCGAATAGCTAAGCCGAAGCAAATGTAACCTGTTCTGTAAGTGTTACAGAATAGGTTACGTTTCAAGGTCCGGACTTAAAATTTCCTTCATTTATTATTATACCTGTTATTGAAAAGGGCAATTCCAAAATAGCTTTTTAAGCCTAATAAATATTTTTATATTAGTAGGTAATCAGGACCTGTACCCTTTTAAAAAGTGCGGTGCCTACACAATAGATATTTGTCAGGCAACTTATTTATGGCTGGGTTTTCCACTGAGGGTTGTCATTTTTACACAGTTTATTGCGGTCGAGAAATCAACGAATTATTGTGGAATATACCATACAGCTACTACGATATAAGCTGACAATGGAGCTAATGTTTTGCAACTAAAGCGGCTAGGCGGATGGGCGATTGTTTGGTGTTAAGAGAAGAAAGAATACCCTTGATATGTTCGCCCTTGCGGTATTTCAAATCTTCTTACGACACGCCCAGTACATTTAAAATAAAAAAAATTGTACAGCAGTATAAAAAATTTAAAAAAAATCTTTTTTATTCCTAATCATATGTCACAAAAGTCAAAATTTATTGGGGCCTTTTTTTGAAAATTATACAGGGTGTGTCATAAAGAATGTTTATTTTTTTGGTATTTCAAATTTTATGTATGACTTGATATAAAAAAGAGCGCAAGTAAAAACACTAATCGACGGGTCCAAGTATTTTTTCAAAAAAATTAATTGTTTTTAATTAATTAAAATTATTCCATTTCTAAATAAAAAAGCAGAAGATGGCTATTTCCATTTTAATTTTAATAAAAAGAATTGGATGGCCAATAAATAAATAAATAGATACAATTTTCACGTAAAATTTTCTCAATTATTTAAAATTCTTTCATCAAAGATTGTAATTTTCCTAGCAAGAAAAGCAATTACCTGTCGCAAAGCATCGACGGTATTTTTCTTTTTGGGTTTTGAAATTGCTCTTTTCGTCTGCAAGAAATTCAATTACATTTTTATTTACAGGAAAAACATGGGGATCATTTTCCTTACATCAATTTTATTAGAAGACAAATTTAACGAATTGGCCATAAAATTTAAGTGAACGCTTTTGGCATTTTAAAAAACACAGAAAGTTAGTTGGTTAAATAAAAATATGATAGTTTGACAGTAAAACTTTATATTTAAGAAGCTTTTATTTAACTTGCAATGTTTGTATGTATGTTTGTTCGAGTCAAATCTTGCAATTAAATTGTAAAGCAGTTATCCTCAGCAGATTAAGCTGAAATTTTGCATACACGTTGAATTTAAATGACAATGCATGGTAAGCTAAGTGACGTCATTCTACATCCAAAATGGCGAACCTCCCAAGATGGCGGGCTAGTTATTTTTCGCACTCCATGATATCGGTATCAAATGAAAGGGTTTGCTGAGAAGAATAGAAAAAATAAAATGACGTCACTTTTAATGCAATATGACGGATTCCCAAAGATGGTGGACTAAGTTTTTTTTATGCACCCACATGATATGGATATTAAAAAATGGGATTTAAAAGAAAACATTTAAAATGGCGAAAAATAAAATGGCCGCAGTACGAGTTATTACTCTGCAAAGTTAGGTATAGTTTGGTGGTAAACAGACGTAGAAATATATCCAGCGCTAGGAGCTAAAAATAGAAAATAAGTTTTTTAAAAAA
>JAHBCN010016027.1:0-20033 GCA_019359885.1 Listronotus oregonensis
ATATCTGCAAGCATATACTGAGTTGAAACCCCCTAAGGTTATCACTTTACTCTAACCCACATCCGAAATATCTAATTTAAAAGCAAACAGGGACCCACTAAGCATTTTAAAGCCCCTTAAAAGACACTGTAAAAAAACCCCATAAAAAGTGGAAAAGGTTTAAACTATGAACAAATAAAGGTATTTATAAACAACGATAAGTTTTGTACAAAAGAAACTTTCATGATGACATAAAAACAAAAATAAGTTTAAATAAATACCAAAAAATTCTTATGGTCCAGTAAATGAAGGAACAAAGTTGTAAATAAATCTGTACAGTTTTCCTTGTGGCGGAATTTTTAGGTCTTCGGGAATGCTTTCGAGCGAAAAAGTTTATCAACATTAACAGGTGGAAAGGGCTGAAAATGGCCCTCGAGGCCCGAAAAATGGGTTTCCCGCTAATATCTGCCAAAAGATGCGAAATGGAGAATTCTTGTTTAGACAAAAAATGAAGATCGCCTTGTAATCTACAAAAATGGTCCTTATAATTTTTTTCGAAAAATCGATAGTTTTTGAGATAATAGGACCAAAAGTCCCTTATTTCCGCTGCCGCTCTACCGCTAGAATGCCGCTATCTTCATGGATTCACTTATAAGCGGGCGGACGAATTTTTCACTACTCAGGGCGTTAATGTACATTTTTTAATCATTCAAAGTTCATCGGAATGGGAAAACCCGTATTTATCATTGCATTTGAGTTTGGGTCCATGCTGATTTTTCTAGAATATTAAATAAAGCGGCCAAAGTGTTTTTTTTTTTACAATATTTTGAGAGTATCTAATTAATTTATTAATATTTAAAAAAAAATGGTTTGTTATTTTCATTTTTTCTTTATAATGAGACATTAGAAAGTGTTCAATGATCACAGAAAATATCCTTCACCATCCTTCTTGCGTTTTGATAAAAATTGATTTGCCCATGTGCATTTTTAGTAAGAAACTAAACTGCTAGACACTCTAAGTGCATAACGTAATTTTTGGGGTATTTTAATGTTCGATATTTTAAAAACGGTAAGCGATATTAAAATACGGTTTGCGATTTAACTTGCCCAGGATGTGTAGATTATATCTTTGGCTGATGGATCGTCAGGTGTGACCGAAAAGGTTTGTACATGGTGTAAACTAAAACACTGCATTTTACAAGACTTTATCCAAGGTTATTTTTACAAAATGCAGTTTTTAAATTCTTTTATACACTAAAATAATCTTTAATTAAATACAAAAATACAATTTCTTGCGTTTCTTGAAATTCCTCTTTTCTTGGGATATACAGGGTATATTCGAAAATATTGACATGGAGGTAAAAAAAACATTCCTAATTTATTAGTGACTGCCAAAATCAAACTCATTGAAGTAATTTTTTTATTATCTCTAATGCCCCCATCAGGAAAAAATATAATTACAACATACAGGAGTGTGAAAAAGTTTACATTTAGTTTTATTCCTAAATTTTATGATTTTGCATATTTTTATGCATTGAACATTCAGAGCTAGAGAAATTTTATTAAAACGTAATTTATTTTGATATCGTTACTCGATTTACCTTAATTAGACTCTTTTCCCAAAACGGTTTTTTGTATTCCACCCTAACCTCACTTTTAAAGAAATTGGCGGCGCAAAGCTTTAAAACTAATTTTTAACAATATTGTACAATGTTTTTTAAAATCATTTGACTAATCAATCTAATGGACACAAAAAAAAACATGAAAATATAAATGGTAGGCACCAGATCATAACTAAAAGAACGTTATCAAACTTATAAATTAACTGAATAGGTAACAAAGAAATGTGGCCATGTTAATATTTAGTTGGCCCTCCTCGAAGACGAATCACTTCACGGCATCTCCGGGCATACTGTTACTAAATTATTAATGAAATCTTGGGAAACGTTATTCCATTCCTCTTGTATTGCTTCAGAAAGTTCATTTAAGATTTCTGGAACAACATCTCTAGATCTCACTAATAACTTTAGATGAGACCACACCTGCTCTATAATATACAAATTCGGAGACTTTGCAGGCCAATCCGATTAAACTAGAGCATTAACAGTTTGCCTGGTGAAAAAATGTCAGATTTCCCATTGTATATTACCCCCGCCCAAACTGTGATATCTTCTCCACCAAACGCTTCTTGAGGTGCCATATTTTCTACGGCATACCGTTCATTTGGCGCTCCCAAACAGAATTCTACCATCTGAATGAATAAGATTGAACCTTGTTTCGTCGCAAAAGAAACAGTTTATCCACTGATTTATGGTCCAATCGCGATACAGCAGTGCCCATGCTAACCTAGCTGCACGATGATGTGGCAGCAAACGGGTACACTTCGCTCTACGCCGTGCTCTAAAATAATTGTTTAATTTTATACTGTGGCCCGTATATTTATTAAAACTCCACTTTTATTATTAAATGTCTTTCGATATTACATCTATTGGACCTGCAATTTAATGCTCGCTATGATACCTACCTCAAATTGTTTTTGTTTCATGTCCTTTTACAGTTTGATCAGAAACATGTATGGCAGTTGCACGACGAAGCTCGTCATTCAATTTTCTGGAGCACTTCGTACGATGTTGTTGCGTTTGACGTACTAAATTTCTTTCTGTTCTTCTGTCAATTTTTTCACCATTTCTCCACCATGCCAATAAGTGTCATTTGTTGTATTTATATATCTTGTTTTAAGACGCAAAATTAAACTCTGGCATACATTGTATAAACTGACATCTTGCTGAGCCATGCCTTGTCCAAGAGCCTAAGAGCATTTTGTCTTTCTGTGACAGTAAGCTTTGACATTGTGTACGAATAAGAAAAATAAATAAAATAACAAACAATTAAGGGTAAATATCTCGAATTAAAATATAAAAAAGCAAAACGGAACATTAAAATGTCAACCAAGGAAAAATTGTCCAAATAAACAAATACCAGTTTCCATAGAGTCCATGGCTTTCTTTTTCATTTTCATATTTTAGATTACCGACAATATAATATTTTAATAGAGAGAAACTTATAGTCGTTTTTCGTAATAAAAGAAGTAGGCCCTTTTTAGAACTCCTCTTTGTTGCATATCATGTGCACTATATTTTATTCAAACAAAACATATTTAGGTACTTTCTTTTTGAAATTGCGATTAACTTAAGATAAATGTAGGTATAGTATATTAAAATGTTAAGTACCTAAAAATATAACAATATACAAATATAAAAAATAAAAAAGTTGCCGTTGGTTTTAACAGAACCGGCAACACTGTATAACTTAAAATATTTCTAGACGATAAAGCGTGTCCTCTTATGTAAGTGACTTACTGTTGTCAAAGAGCTGCTGCTTAATTCATCGGAAACGTTTAAGGTACTATGACCCGTACAAATAAAAAAAATTCAATAGAACCCTACCACTAGTACCAGTCACCGTTTTATAGGCGTTATAATGCTAGAATTTGCTTATAGTAATCATTCAGTTCTAAAAGTCAAGTGGATTTAACAAAAAATCTACAATATTCTTAAACATTAGTTTTAATGCTTTGCGCCGCCAATTTCTTTAAAAGTGAGGTTACGGTGGTATACAAAAAACCGTTTCGGTAAAAGAGTCTAATTAGGGTAAATCAAGCAACGAAATCAAAATAAATTACGTTTTAATAAAATTTCTCTAGCTCTGAATGTTTAATGCATAAAAATATGCAAAATCATAAAATTTTAGGAATAAAACCAAATGTAAACTTTTTTACACTCCTGTATGTTGTAATTGTATTTTTTCCTGATGGGGGCATTGGAGATTAAAAAAAAATCCCAATGAGTTTGATTTGGGCTGTCATTAATAAATTAGGATTTTTTTGTCCCTTTATGTCAATATTTTCGAATATACCCTGTATATCCCAAGAAAAGAGGAATTTCAAGAAATAGCTTTTCTATATTTAATTAAAGATTATTCTAGTGTATATAGGAATTTATAAAACTGCGTTTTGTAAAATAACCTTGGATAAAATTTAGTGAAAAATGCAGTGTTTTAGTTTACACCCTGTACAAACCTTTTCCGGTTACACCTGACTATCCATCAGCCAAAGATATAATCTACACACCCTGGGCAAGCTAACATCGAAAACCACATTTTAATATCGTTTACCGTTTTCAAAACACCGAACCTTAAAAATACCCCAAAAAATTACGTTATGCACTTCGAGTGTCCAGCAGTTTAGTACCACCACATCTATCCAGTGTGGAATGTTATGGATTTTTCGACGGCCTTTTTGGCGAAAAATATTGGTGTTGCGTAAAAAACGGTAAGGATCATTTTTGTAAATTTCGAGGTGATCTTCATTTTTTGTCTGAACAAAAATTCTCTTATTCGCATATTTTGGCAAATATTCGCGGAAAACTCATTTTTGGGACTTTGGGGGGGCAATTTTCAGCGGGTTCCCACGTCGGAATCGTGATAAACTTTTTCTCGCTCGAAAGCATCCGCGAAGACCTAAGAACTGCGCCAAAAATGATTACCGTACAGATTTATTTACAGCTTTGGGTACTTTCAGGTTTTCAGTTACTGGGCTACTGCTCGTATTTAACGAAATAAAATACATTTAGATTTTCAGTACCTCGAAATCAAAGACCCCAAAGTATTTTTAAGATCTCCGCGAGTGTATTCAATTGTAGCATCCTATAGAATATCCCTTACTGTAACCTACATTCGAAATATCTAATTTAAAAGCAAACAGGACCCACTAAGCATTTTAAAGCCCTAAAAAGACACTTAAACAAATCCCATAAAAAGTAGAAAAGTTTTAAAATTAGCAAACAAAAAAACTGTTCGTACACGTACACAACTTTAAGGCCCGTAAAAACGAAATTATCATGGCGGTAGTAAAATAAAAATAAAGGCCCTCGAAAATTAGTCAACTCATTTGCGAGAGGTCTAAACGCCCTGGGTCTAAACCTTTTATTATTCTGGGAGTTTTAGTGGCTGCAGATGATAGGGAAAATACTTTAAGAACAATTTTTGTTTGTGTGTAAATGTGAGACATGTAAAAGTGTTTTAAAAATAAGAGTTAAATTTTTAACAGTGTTATACCGGGTGACAGCGGACATGTTATAGCCCATAACGTTTTTACTTATAAGAAATAATTTTTGAAATTTAGGTGATCAACTGTCATAAGGACACGCTGTTAACCCAGATATGCCTGGTGTATAAAAGTACACCTAAACAAGTCACAACTTGCAAAGTCGTGACTTCGGTATACCTCATGGCACAAATAATACAAGGTGTAGGATCTTGCGCATGACGTTTGTCACGTGATAGCCGGGTTATTACGTAGTAATGTGACTAAAGGATTTTTTCGCGACATACCGTTTTTAAATACTGGTTGATAGCAGTTCTTTTTCCCATCATTCTAACCGTGCTTTACCCCCATATCGTCGAAATAACGAAACGGTTTACGTATGTCACGCGTGTGTCAATTTACCTACTAATCGTTTAATACGCTTTAAGTTTAAATCCAAATGTAAGGTCTTTAAAGAGTCAAGTAATAAGTCAAAAGATAAGATAAAAACCAAACTTACCATTTAATAAGATATTAGCTGTTTCCAAGTCAACTTTAAGACGTAAATCTTTTCCTCATTGATTTAAATATAATTGTACTTATTCATTCATTAGGGAATTAACTGATTAAATCGAAAAATTTGCAATCAAAATACGCGTTAAACCATATAAAAAAGACATCACAAGCACCAAAACTCCATTATTTTAATTTGACACTTGACATAACAATTGTTCAAGCGCAGGTCAATGCAGATATCTCTTTCACAAGACCTAAAACTTATCTTGGATTGGGGCGCCAAAAATCTTGTTCAGTTTAATGCCTCGAAAACACAGTCATGTTCGCTGTCGCGAAAAAAGTCTGCAAATGCTCATCCCTTACATATGAGCGGCCAAGTTCCGCAGAACAAAGGGTCGTTTAATCTTGTGGGCTTTAATTTTGAGAATAACCTCAACTGGCACAAACACATTTCATCCATGCTTCGGCAGCTTCAAAAGATTGTTCTCATGTTCGGGGAATGGCATCCTCTACAACACTTATGCATTCTGGACTCCATTCAAAGAAGAGCCGTTCGTCTTATTAATGATCCAACGCTCACAGAAAGGCTACCTCTTCTTGCCCACCGTGGAGCTGTAGGGGGTCTGTCGCTCTTCTATAGGTATTTTCACGGCTTCTGCTTAGAGGAATTGGCCAGTATAATTCCTTCTCTGGCAGCTCCCAACAGAGCAACACGTAGTGCAACTTTTATGCATCCTTTTACAGTTCGGGTTTGAGAGGGCCCGAACTTCTCGCTTTCTTCGTTCCTTCATCCCTAGAGTGTCAAGACTATGGAACCTGCTGCCCAGAAGTTTTCTTTCTCCTCCCAATCTCCAAAAATTTAAGTCCCATGTGACAGCCTTCGTGGACTGTCCCAAGATAAAAAAATAACAATTGTAATGACGTAATACTGACGTCATAACACCTTCTTCTACGTTACCGCTTCTCGCCAAAATTTGTTTTAAATTAAGTTGAAGCCGTATGTTTTATAGTGGTATTTTTATCAATTTGTTTAGCGTTTTCTTTGCTTTTCGGAGTTTTGCGACTCAAAACTAGTGGAAGTTTAAGATAATTTGTTATATTAAATGCCCATTTCTTTAAAATAAACAATATTTAAAAATGGCAAAAATTCACAAAAATTGCAGGCTTTCTTATGGCTTTCTATTTAAATTTTGGCGCAAGTCACATTGCTACTCATTGCCAAAGCGAACCGATTTTGGATCGCTGGTGATCCTACCTTGTATTCATTGTGCCATGGGTTACCTTAAACATATTAAAATACCTTCAGTAAGCGGATGTTTATCAGTGAAAGTGGACGTGTTGTGTTTGTGTTAATAAACAATTTTCTGGCGATACCGACAAGTCCAGGGATTTTAAAAAATGGTTTTGGAGTTCGATTTGCTAAGTAAGTAAAAAACATTAGGTTTTATAAATGGTATTAAAATTAACAATTTTTTTTGGTCAAAAAAAAATGGTTATTTATTTTTTCATGAGAATGGTAGTTTTTGTTATATAAATTGTAGAAATGGTTTTATTTTAGTGTACTAAATATAGTACGACAGGCAAATATCCTATTATTCTTTCAGAATTTTTTCTTTGGAAGAAGCATTGGCGATGCTGGAAGATGACGGGGATGTAGAGTCAAAAGTTGATAGTATCACCCTGATGCCACCAATTAATGCTTGCGGCTCTATCACCGATGAAGATTCCGGTGAAGAAGATAAGGTTTCAGTTAACAATTTGCCAGGTTCATAGTTACAAGCTCCTGTTAAAAAGTACTTTATCAACAATATCGTTGCCTCCTCTTCTGACTCCGAAGATAATATTTCGAGAGTAACCGTTATGCTTCGCAAAAAAATTTCAACAAAAATCCCTCGCGAGAAATCAGAGCGTTTATTGGGATGTTCTTCTTAGTAAATACTGCCATTCCCTCGTCGCAGGATGTTTTGGGAGCGTGAAATAGATGCTAATAACACGCTCTGTCGAAGCTCTTAGTGAGAGACAAATTTAAATATAATGTCACATTTTCACCGACAGACAATTTCAATTTGGATCGAGAAGACAAGTTTGCAAAAGTTAGGGCCCTTTTCAAATACCCCAATAACAAGTTTTTTGAAAAAAGGTCTTCTTAAAACAGATGCACTCTGTAGATGATGGTTCCTATTTTGGTCGCCATTCCTGCAAGCAATTTATACATGGTAAACCCATATGGGTATAAACTGTGGGTAGGTGCTTCAAGTTCTGGCTATGTTTATTGGTTTGAACCATATCAAGGGTCATCTACCAATATTAGCAAAGTATACTGTGATCTTGGGTCGGGGCGAGTGTTGTACTGTAATATGCCGATGCACTGAGAAGTAAATGACTCAATGAAAAATTCCATTTATTTTTTGACAACTTCTTTACGTCTGTTCAGCTAATTGAAAAGCTATCAGAAAGGGATTTCTTGCAACAGGAACAGCAAAGAAAAACAGGCTACAAGCAACCAATTTACAGGATTCAAAGATAATGAAAAAACAAAAAAAAGGAACATTTGACCATAAAAAAAAATTCTGATCAAAACATTATTGCAGTCAAGTGGCACGACAACAATTTAGTAACTCTTTGTTCAAATTCAGTAGGGGTACAACCAATCGTGTGTACACGATATTTCCAAGGACAAAAAAAATTTAGGTTGGTTTTCAAAAATCTCTGTGATATAGGTACATTCTTTAATTTTTTCTTTTTTTAGATACAACAACCGCAACTTGTAAGGGGTATAATGCAAATATGGTTTGGGGTGGACCGATCCGTTCAAATATTGGTCTTTATCGTGTTGCAATACTAGAAAGAAGTGGTATTTTTCGTTGATATCTCATTGCATCGATATGGCGGCACACAACGCTTGGCAGCTTTTCCGTATACATGGAGGAGATTTGGATCAACTTAAATTTAGAAACGTATTCAACAGCTTTACTAAATCAAAATAAAAAACATTTTACTTACTCCCGTTTGGGCCCAGCCAATCAAGAAAATATTGACATTCGAATGATCGTTTAGATCATCTTGTAATACCCAAGAAAGACAAACACGTTGCGGTTTTTGTCATGAGAGGCAAAAACAAGGTGCTTAAAATGTAATGTGGGGCTGCATGTAAAATGTTTTGTTGATTACCACACTAGATCCTAAAATGTAATAGATATGTTTTATGCCTGGTACTATATATAGTACGGCATTTTTTTAGTTTTGTTTAAATATAAATATAAATCAAAAAAACATGCTTTTTTATTTTTATTTTAAAGAAGTAAAAGGAAGAAAAGCAATCTCTTTCTGTTTACTTTTGGCATATCTGGGTTAATGACTAAATAAAACCAATTTTTCACTTTCGGTTTCACCGGATGTATTCCTAAATTTAAAATTTTAAATAGCACCCTATATATATTTTTAACCTACCTGATCCGCTCCAAAAATTTTCTTTTAACCATGTGTCACCTTTTCATTTGATTTAAAAATGGCTGCCAAAATCGAATGTTTTCATAAAATTTTAGTAAGCCATAATGTGACAATTGAACAGAGTTAGGAATAGAGTTAATTTTTAAAATATTAGAATTGTATTTTTTTAACGTTTATACTTTAAAAACCAAAATAGGAAACTCAATTTGCATTTAATGTAACTTTAGATCAAACATTTCTATTTCATATAATTTATCAAAACTAGTATGAAAAGTGACTTTTTGGTAATTGTCTCGAAAGTTGCCTCCTCTCCGATTTTGGGGGTTTTTGGGAGCTGATTACGAATCTGAAAAAATGTTTTTTCCCGGGATTTCGTTTTCGAGATATTCATCATCAAAGTTGAAAATCACACTAACCTTATTTACACTAGTCCTCCTTGTTTTTTGCACAGAATTCTTGATTTTTTCACTAAATTGGCACACTATTTCACAAACACCTTTTAAAACTTTTTTTTTATTTATTTTCACTTTTTTCCGTTTTTTTGCAAACCTCCACTTTCACACGCCCCAATGTGGCCAAATCATGGATACACTGGGAATTTTATAAGCCAAATGGACGCTGCCTTTGAACTTAAATTTGGAAAAAAGATGTAAAATAAATAAAAATACTGGTTTTAAAGGTGTTTATAATATATTTGTGCCCTTTATGTAAAATCAAGAATTGTTCAAAAGAGGGAAAAAGTGAAATGAGGTTAGTTTGATTTTCAACTTGTGATGAATATCTCGAAAAAAAAAACTGCCAAAAAATATTTTTCAGATTCGTAATCAGCCTCAATAAACCCCGTATCAAATTTGGTCAAAATTGGAGAGCAGGCAACTGACTGGTAAAGAGGTCAGTTGTGCATACCAATTTTAAGAAATATTATGAAATAATAAATGTTTGATTAAAGGAAACGAAGAAATGGGATTTTTGTGCAGTAAGATGGATTTGAATGCGTATTTTGCATTCGATTCATATGAACGTCTACAACTATATAACTAGGTAAATAATAATGAAAAAAAGCCCACTTGTTACTGGGGGGTTTTTGAGGTCGCTGTCCACGAATATGACATTGGCAAGGGCCTACGGACTACCTGGTGCGCCTAAGGATGGTGTGAAATCGTCTTCTGGAGTTTTACGACAATTCCTTCAATATCAACCCCAAATTTTTTTACTCGGAGATTTTCGATGTCGCTGAATACGAATATGAGATAAACAAGGGCCTACAGAGTACCTGGTGCGCCCTAAGGATGGTGTAAACGTGATCTTCTGGGGTTTCGACAAATCCTCCCAATATCAGCCCAATTTCTTGACTCGGGTTTTTTTTGTGGTCTCTAAACACGAATCTAACATTGACAAGGGCCACGGAGCACCTGGTGGGGCTAAGGATGGTGTAAACGTCGTCTTCTGGAGTTTTTTTGACAGTTCCTCCTAACATCAGTCGAATCTTGTTTCTTGGGGGTTTTTGTGGTCGCTAAACATGAATCTGGCATTGACAAGGGTTTACGGAGTACCTGTGCGCGCTAGAATGGTGTAAACGTCGTCTTCTGGAGTTTTATGACAGTTCCTCTTAATATCAGCCCAATTTTGTTTATTGGGGTTTGTGGTCCTGAACACGAATCTGACATTAAAAAGCCTACGGAGTAAACCCGGTGGGGCTAAGAATGGTGTAAATGTTGTCTTCTAGAGTTTTATGACAGTTCCCCTAATATCAGCCCAATTTGTTTCTTGAGAAGTTTTTGAGGACCTTGCCAATATCATATTCGTTTTGAGCGACCACAAAAACCCCAAATAAAATTGGACCGATATTAGTAGGATTTGTCGTAAACTAAAACGACGTGTACACCATTTCTGCGCGCACCAGGTCTCCCGGCCTTGTTAATGTATATTTGTGTTTAGAACAAAAAAAACCTTTTAGGTAAAGAAATTGAAATTAGAAGGATTTTCGTAAAACCCCAGAAGGACGTTTACCATTTAGTGCGCACCAATCTCCAGGTCTTTGTCATATCATTCGTGTTCAGCGACCTAAAACTCCGGAGTAAAATTGGCTGATATGGGAAAGAAATTGTCGTAAAACTCCAGAAGACGACTTCTACCCCATCCTTAGCGGCACCAGGTACTCCGTACGCTCTTAATAATTTCATATTTGTGTTTAGGGACCTCGAAAACCGTCGAGTAACAAATATGGGCCTACTTCCATCATTATTTACCTAGTTATAAAATTTTTATAATTGCAAACTTTAAAATGCATTTCGAAATGCATTTTTTTAATGCACAAATGCAGTTTCTCATTTCCATTAATTAAATTTGTTCACAAAGTTTGTAGACGTTCATACGAATCGAATGCAAAAACCGCATTTAAATCCATCTTCTCAGGCAGGCCTATTTTTGTCCTTTTTAGATGAATGTTTTGTTTTTTAACAAGTTTTATTAGAAAATAGTTGTTTTGTCATTCTTTTTTTTTACCAGTAAATGAAGGGACAAAGCTGTAAATAAATCTGTACAGTTTTCCTTGTGGCGTCTTGGTCTTTGGGGAAATTTTTGAGCAAAAATAATTTATTAACATTAACGGGGGAAAGGGCTGAAAAGGGCCCCCTTATGGCCCGAAAAAAGGGGTTTTCCAATATCTGCCAAAATATCAAATTTTTTGTTTTGACAAAAAATGAAGATCGCCTTCTTGTTACAAAAAGAGATAACGAGCCCCAAAAGCCCCCTCACTTTAGCTGCCGCTATCCTCATGAATTCTCTCACGGAAGAATTGTTCAAAGTTATCTTTAAAAACCCTCCTATTCACTGCATAGAGTTTGGGTCCATTCTGATTTTCTAGAATTTTAAAAAAAACGGTAAAATTTTTTTTGTCAAAATTTTTGGAATATCCATTAATTTATTAATTTTTTTTAAAAAAATGGTTTTTTATTAACATTTCATTTTTATAATGAACCTTAAAAGTGTTCAATGACCCCGAAAATTTTTTCCCCTTTTCCTTCGTTTTGAAAAAAAACCTTTTTGCCCATCTTTTTAGCCGTTTCCGGGTTCTATATAAATCAGTGTAAGGATGGTTTTTTCGAGGTTTTGCAAAAAATATTGGGCAAAAAAATGGTAAGGACCATTTTATACATTTCTAGGTGACTTCTTTTTTGTCGAAAAAATCTCTAATTCTCATATTTTGGCAGATATTCGGGGGAAAATCATTTTTTTGGGGCTTTGGGGGGGATTTTCAGCGGTTACCACGTCGGAATCGTGATAAACTTTTTTCATGAAAGCATCCGGCCCGTTTCGCCACAAAAAAACTTTTCAGGTTTATTTACAGCTTTAAGAACTTTCAGGTTTCAGTTACTGGACTACACCCTCTATAGTGATTGTTTTGTAACAAGTTTCATTAAAAAAAGTTATTCCGTTATTCTTTTGTTTTTTTTTTACTTAATGTTTTTTTTTTTTTTTATTTTGATGTTAATTATTTAAATTTTTTTTTGTACATTAGCGACTTTTGAAAACAACCGCGTTTTTTATAAACTTTGCGACATTCTAATAATAAAATGTCAGTGGAATATATTTTACTTTTTATGGTAATTTTATTAATTACCACGTTGAAAACCAACGGCTCGTTACTCGTCTCCCTTTTAATCTCTAACGAACCAAAATCATTCCGTATATCATTCGCTTCCATTTCGGTAATTAAATAAAGGCCACGTTTACCCAAACGAATTGGTTCAAAAAGGAAAAATTTTATGTTTAATTATGTACAACGCTGCCCCCATACTTTGTTTTTAGTTTTTTTTCCTTTTTTGCAGGAAAAAAATTCAACTAAAACTGGGATGGGATAAGTTTAAAAAAAATGCAATTTTACAGTTGCAGAATAAGGTTGAATAAATTTCATTAGTTCGTTTTCAAAATACTTTAAAACGCTATTAGGATTGTTATAGGATTTTGAGCTAAACTGTAAATTAATGAGTATAATATTCCTCCCCAAACTAATACGTTATTTCGATTTTTCTACCTATTAACGTTCACGTACAAAATCAAAACTTAAAAATTTTTTTTGACAGTTTCCAAAAAACCTTCAAAGTGACTTTTTAAAGACAAGTCTAATGGCAGTTTTAATATTTAATGGCTAAAAACCCATCTGTTTCGGGCCCACGAGCCATCATAAAATGAAAAAAAAACCACGAGAATATTATTTCTTTTAAAACATAAAGTGAGTATCTTAAGAATATCTGTGCCGTTTAAAAGTTGTTGATCGTTTTGATTAGCCAACAAGTGGCCCTCAAATGTATTTTTTTTCGAATAAAACAGCAAAGCCACAAAACCGAACGTTATGTCGTTAAAAAATGGCCTATACTTGAAAACATTGTGCTCGGTCTAAAAACATTCCTAGTAGAGCAACATGAAAAGAACCCCCAATTTTTATGGAAAATGGGTTTTAGTAATTTTTCAAACTCTGCATTGTGACAGTTCTCAACATCAGATCAAAAGTCTCGACGGGGACCAGTCAGTGGTGCCCCTCCCAAGTGGGGGAAAAATTTAAAATAAAAAATTTTTCGTAGGCAGAAATAAAAATTTTTTTGAAACAACTTGAAACTACACTTTCAAAAGAAAATTGGCGTGAACTGCCTTAAAAATTTTGAGCAATTTCCCTAGGTAAAGAAATCGGGTAAAGATCTATTTAAAAAAACGTATCCAATCTTAAAAGACAAAAGTTGCAACATACATAAACTTCACTTTCTTCATTTCCATTTAAAATTTTTTCCCTGAAATTTAGGTGCAGTTTGCCCAGCACAGGGTGACCCGGGTTTGTTTCCCCGGGGCCGGAGAGAATAATACCAAGGGGCCCACCCGCGTCAAACAACGTTTCCTGTGAGATCAGCGAAATTAGGCTACGCCGAGCACGGTTGGTTAGTAATTGGATAAACCCCGTGTGCCGTTGAATGTGGTTCAAAACCCATTTTAAAAATGTAGGCCCCTTTGACTTCCCAGATGTTACTCCTCCTGTTCAAAGGTAGTAGTTATTTGTATAACGGGGTGGCGCTACCGCATTGCAAAAGGGTCCGAAAAATGCAAAATTGCATTTTTCGGTGCTTGGGAAAAGACGGAAGGGGGTGAAAAAATTTAAACATCAAAAAACTGGGCCCTTCTTTCCCTAGCCTTTAGAATTCAACAAGCCTTCGTCTACTGTCATAACGATAAAAAAATTTGAGACAGTGGAAAAGCGGTATAGTGGTAAAAAATGTTAGCGGACTACTATTGGGCCCTCAAACGTAAAAAAGGTCCTTTAAATGCAATGAAAAAGAACAAAAAACTTTTTTGCTGTCTTACACTTTTTCCATACAAAATGAAGTATATATTTTTAAAAAAATGATTTAGTTTTTTTTTTTCCTTCAAAACTAGATTACTTATAAGTTGTTAAATTAAATTTTTCTTCCATTTTCTAAAAAAACCCCTTCCTGTGAGATCAGCGAAAAAAGCTACGCCGGTGTGTGATAGGCAGAACCCTCGAGGCGCAGATTGATCGATGCAACAAGCTGCAGGTGGAGAGATTGCATTATGCAAGAGCAGATCAGTATATACTTCAATTCTTGAAAAACCAGCTCGGGTTGAGCGAGGATGTCCGAAAGGGGAAATTCTGTCCCCACTGCTGGGGGTTTGTCTGGACGTTTACAAAAGTCCTTCAACGGGAAGGGCCAAACTTTTGGGATACGCAGACGATCTCATATTAGGGCTCTGAAAATTTAAAACACTGTTAAAAAACCAGATGGACAGAAAGGAGGGACTAAACATAAACCCCCCCAAATCAGCCAGAGTTGTCTTTCCCAAAAAGGAGAAATCTAGGGGCTTAGGCCCCCTGAACCTACGGGGTGAAGCAATCAAAATTTGGGAGAGGTAAAATATTTGATTTCCCCTAGACCTAAACTTACCTAACCAACATTTTCAAAGAACAAAAAAAAAATGCGGAATGACTCTTATGTTAATCAGACGCCTCAGGGGGAAAACATGGGGCCTTAAACCAAACGTGGTTTATTGATTATACACCATGCTGGTAAGGCCTATGACTCATACGCATCACTGGTATGGTGGAAAAAAATGCGACAAAACTGCTGTTACAGAACTGGCCAAGGTACAGCGACTTGCCAGCTTTAGAACAATTAAAAAAGACCCCCAGCAGCCATGGAATGTCTCTGACCTTCCCCCATTTAAACCCCATAGTGATGGAAGAGGCAAAAAAAGAGCTATTTCCATCAAAAAAACCCTGCTTCTACGCTAGCAGAAACAAAACATAAAAAATCAGGTTGGCGACAACATCCCGGACGAGAGAACAGACCAGATGATTCCCCCAAAACTCATTCAACAAAAAATTTGCGATTAAAAATTTAGATCAAGTGAGTGGCAGCAACCCGATCTCCCCCGGGACGATTGGAGACATCATCTGGTATACGGATGGTTCCAAAAACCCGGGGAGGAATGATGGGGGGTACAGTGAAATGAGGAAATTTCCCTTCTCCATTCCATAGGGAAAACACAGTCTGTATTTTAAACAAAATATAGCTTTACTGCCCGTCAAAAAAAAATAACAGGGGGGTTACAAAAAAAAAGGATCTGAATAATAACAGAAGCCAGGCGTCACTAGGGGCACTAGTAAACCCCAAGGTGACGTCCAAGCTAAGGGAAAAAAAATGGAGGCCCGGGGAGAACGAAACAAGGTCACCTCCTGTGGGTACCAGGACATTCGGGAAGGGAAAGGGCAACAAAAAAGGGATGACAGGAGACATGGTTCATCCACCTTTTTTGGACCAGAACCTGCCCTTGGAGTGACCAAAATACAAGGGAAAAACGGGACTGGACCCGAAACAAACAAAAGGGAATACTGGGAAACCTCGGTAGAATAAAAGGAAAAAGTGTTTAAAAGGGGGCCCATCCAAAAGAACAAAGGGAAAAAACTACTTAGACAAAGTATAAAAAAACATTGCATAACATAGGGTTGAAACAGGGCAAGATAACCAAAGAGGACACCTGAAAGGCCTACAATGGTAAAGTTGCAAAAGTGCGCGAGGGGAAAAACAGCCTACCACATACTGTGCGAAAGTGAACGTTAAATCACAAAAAAAAGGCATTATTTTGGGGAACCGGGGGCCACTGGAATAATCACCCAAACCCGTCTCGGGTTAGACTTTTAGAAAGGGAAAAAGACCAATGGGAGGACTGGTATAAAAAACAATGGAAGTTAGGCACAAAAAACCCCAAAAGGGGTGCCCTGCCTCCGGTAGTGAAAGATGGCTCCCAGGAAGAATAAAAAGCTAGGTATACAGGATGTTTCAAAAAACCCTGGAAAAACGCTTAATGGGAGATTCTGGCCTAAATAAAAATCTTTTAAAACTACAGAGTGTAAAAAATTTTTTTAAACAGTTTTTTTTTTTCGAAGAAATTGGTCAATTGGTACATTATTTTTATTTATTTTTTTACCTTTTTTCTCATAACTTTTTGGTTTAATATTATTGGTAATTTAATCCATGGTACTTATTCTTTACTTTTTCAACATAAAAAAATGTACTTTTATAATTAAATATGTCAAAACCCGTTAAGTTTATTAAGTTATTTCTGGGTACCTTTTTATGTAGGACTAAGCAAAAAATAAATATCATGTAAAAAATTTATCAATGGTAATAAAACAATAAATTTATGACGAAATAATGGTAAAAAAAAAAAAAACCCCCAACTACACTACAAATAATAAAAAAAGTGTATCATCAAAAGGTTTTTGGTGACTGTTAAATTTTTATTCAAAAAAAAAAAAACCGATTTTAGTTTAAAAGGTAAAATCGCAGTTTTGGTTAGTTATTTTAAAAATTTTGGGGCCCTTATATTAAAACTAAAAATGTAAAAAAAACATACAATTGCGCGTATTAATTTTGAAAACCAATTTTTCCACAGCCTAAATTTCTTTGGACTTTTAATCCCCGGACTATGTCCTAAAAATTGAAACCCCCCAAAAATTGTATTAAAAAAATTAACATACAGTTTTATGCAAAAACTGTACAATAATCAACCTCTAAACTTTACGGAAAATTTAAGGGGGACAAGGGGTATAGCATGGACTTTTTATGTTGTTTTTTCACGAAAACGGGTGGCGCTTCCGAAGTAATAAATTTAAATTATAAATCTGATTTTTTAAAATCCGCTTGTTTAGTTTCGCACCAACGGGAATAAGGCTTTTTTAAAAAATAGTGCCCATGTAAAGTTTTAAGAAGCTCAAAAAATTTAAAAACAAAAAAACGTCTTTATTATTAAAACGCTAATATAAAAGACTATTATTGCCAAAATATATATTATATATACAGAGTGTTACAAGTGTAATTAAACTTCGAGAGTTAAAAGTTCCTTGTCAATCTTTTTTAAAATAAAAAATCTTTAAAAAATTGCACCTTTTAATATATAAAAACAAAAAAGCTGCAATTTTTTTTATAAAACATCTATGCTTAAGCAGCAATATTTTTTTTGAACTAGTAACCTGAATTGTTTACTGCTGTTTTTAGAAGCTTTTATTTGCTTTCTTTAATCCTTTTTTTCTCGTTTATATCTTTTTTTATCTAACCCTCTCTTCTTCGTTTATTTCCCCTTTTTTCCTAACCTCTTTTCCCATTAATATCATGCTCTAACTTTTTTTTTAAGTTTACATCTCTTCACCCTTCTTTTTCCTTTTATCTCTTTGTTCTAAATTCCTCTTTCCCATTTGTCATCCCCTTTTTTAACCCCATTCGCCCCTATTTATCTTTTCCCCTTCCCAGTTTCTCTCTTTCAATTCCTCCCCTTTTCCTTTTAACCCTCCCTTTCCCGTGACCTTCCGTCTTAGAAAGATAGTGGTTTTTTTTAAACTTCAGATCAAATTTAAAAGACCACAAAGCATATTTCTTCTTCTTATTGTGCCCTGACGTTGGCAATTATGATGGCCGTCCCGTCTTCACCACTCTAAAAAAGTTCGACGCTATGAAACCTGTCTATTCCCGGATATTCTTTAACAAGGGTATTTGTTTTCTTCCTACGCCCGGTCTTCTATTTTCCCTTCATTATAAGCTGTAGTATCGGGTACATTTTCAAAAATGGCCGGGTATACCAGTTTTTTGGCATTTAACTGTTGTCAAAAAATTCACAAACTGTATTTGCTCTGTCTAAGACTGCTTCATTTCGCAAAGCCACCCATGGTATTCTTAGCACGGTCTTGTAACCACATTTTAAAAGCTTCAGACTGTGGATTGGCAGCTTTCAGTGTCCCGACTTCAGCTCCTCAACAGCACAGACCAAATTTTAGCATTTAATCATTCTTTTCTCGGTTTAAAGGGTTTAGGCTGTCATAACAAAACAGTGATCTCATCTTCTGGAACGTTTCGGGATGATTAATCTTCATCTAAATTTTCCCCATCCGGTCGGTTGCTCGGTGATGTAGCATCCCATATTTAAATTGGGTACTCTCTCAACGCTCTGTCCATTTATCTGTAGTGACCCCTTCAGGTATGGCTGACGGCTAAAGAATAAACTTTGTCTTCCTGTCCCCTGCACTAACAGAATTTATGAGATTTTGGAACCCAGAGGATCATCCCCTAAAAAAAGCCGTATGTCAGCATAGCGGATGGTGTTAATCGCTCCCCTTTTTTTGACCCCAATTTTTTTTTTATATAAAGCCTATTTAAAGACTTTATCAGAATATAGGTTAAACAACAGTGGAGACAGGAAAACCTTGTCGAACGCCTCGTTGGGTTTGACGTTCATCTGTAAACTTTCATTGACCAACGACTGCCTTCTGTCTTCAGACAGGTTTTTTAATTAAAATAAATTTTTCCCATAAACACCAGTGGCCTCAATATATTTAAAAATTTTGTTTGCACTCTTCGGGGTTTCATAATTAATAAAGCACAAAAAACATCCTTCCGTTAGTCTCAAAATTTTTTGGAGAAGAGCATTCGGGGCAAACCTTGCTTCCAAAGGGCATTTCTAAAGCGAACTGCGTCTCGTCTAACGCATATTTTGAAAGACCAAATTATTAAAAAAGATTTCCCACCAATCAGAAAATAGAGCTCCAAAAAAGGGCGGGAGAGGGTTTTATTCAAAAAAAATCCTTAAAAAGGGAAAAAAATTTTTTGCCCCCATTTTAATATGCTTTTTCAATATTACAAATAAAAAAAAAATAGTTAACGGCACATTGTAATTTCTGAAAATTAAAAACATTAAAATTTCATTAATTGGTAGTTATATTCTCAATGTTTAACAACCAAATTTAAAAAAAGCAACATTGTAAATACCATTTTTTTTTTTTTTTCGTTTATGTTGAATGAAAAAATTTTTTATTTAAAAGCATGAAACTAAATTTTAAACATAATTATATTTTTAAGAATATAAAAATCATTAAAAATTTTAAATCGTCCTGGGAAAAAAAATCTGTAAAGGTAATAATTTCTAATTAAAAAAAAAAAATTTGTACACGTTTTTCTCTGCATGAATTAGCAATAACACGCCTATCAGAAAAAAAGTAACAGAATAACAAAAAAATTTGTGACAAATCGTTTATTCATGACCCCGGGCGGCCTTTTCGACCATACGTCTTAATTTAAAAAAGTTTAACAATGGTTTGAAAAAGGGAAAGCAGAAGCAGGGGATGTTAAAAAATATTTTAGAAAACCTACAGAAAAGCGGAAAAGTTACATAAAAAAAATGTGGGGGCATAATTTTTTCCCATTACTTTTAACATATTGCTTGCTAAAAGGGTGTTTTACACATACGAGAATTCTAGTAAAAAAATTTTAGCAAAAAATTTTTTTATAATTTTGTTGGAAGTTTTTACAAAATGTTTGGTAATAGAATATTATTTTGTGTTTGATACTTAGAATAAATTTCAGTAAAACTTTTTCTTCTTAATGTGCTATACTCTTGCAGAGCTGACATCTTCACATATCTGTGTTGCGTACCAATTTTCACAGATATG
>JAHBCN010016028.1:0-20251 GCA_019359885.1 Listronotus oregonensis
ATTTTTTGATTGCTTGTTTTATTTTTTTTGTCATCCTTGAGAAAACCCCTAAGGGACTTTTAAATGGGACATTTAATTATTTCTATTCGGGGTGTCTTTAAAAAATTAATTTTAAAAATTTTTTAATTCATTTTCATATTCCGTAAAAAGAAAAATTTAATTAAACGGTACTGGTAAAACTTCCTTCAATAAGATCTCCCATTTATAAGTCGTTTGGGGAAAATTTTTCTTTAAAAGTGTTAGACAATGAAGGGTTTTTAATAACAATAAAATCTTGGCTTCCATTGCCTTTATTTTTTAAAATTGTTACACAACGTTTCGGTTAGTGATGTAACTCTAACCGTTTTCAAGTGATAATTTAAAAATATTTTTAAAAGCTACGACATTATATACTACCCGGTGTTCCCCAAATTTGACCGACTTGTCACGATTCAAACGGCAGCCATATATTCGAAATGTCTACACTGGGTTTTGCTAAATACATTTTGGTTTTTTCCCCAATTATTACAGTTTCCCAAACCAAGCCAAAAAACAAAATTTAAAAAACAAAAACAAAAAAAAAAAACCAAAAACAAATTGAACAACTTTACAGTAAATGACCAACAAGCTGAGATTGTCAAAAAAAAATTCTAAAATTAACATGTCGTCCCGAACCCACTGGGAAACAGAAAAACCCAGCTTTTAGGACGAGGTTAAACTTTACTATAGCTCCAAAGCATACACCTACTCTAGACAAAATTAGTTTTTAAAACAAAAAGGGCCTCCAGGGTCCAGATGGGGAAAGAACTTCAATGGAAAGTAAGAACCGTTTTAGAAACAAAACAAAGTAACCCCACCAATATCACTCAAAACGAATAAACAGCTCTTAAAAACCTTTAAAATAATACATTTATCAAAATTCTTCCAGCAGACAAAGAAAATGCCACTGTAGTCATGGATACATTCACCTATGATGAAAAAATTGACGAAGTCCTTCATAAAGGCAAATACAAATCTCTTGATCAAGATCCAACACCCTCAATAGTAAACAAAATTTACAGGACTTTAAAAAAATATAAAACCTTTCTGACGGACAAAACTAGAACAACTCTAATACCTTATAATAGTAAGCCTCCACATCTATATGGACTACCGAAAATACACAAGAACAATATACCTTTAAGGCCAATCACCAGCTCTAAAAATGCACCCACGACTGCACTGGCAAAATACCTTTTGGAGCTGATTAAACCCTTAGTCAGTAAGTCACCATCCTTTGTAAAAAACTCTAGTCATTTTGTTAAGATTCTTAATAATGGAGAAATAGGAACAAACGATACTTTCGTAAGCTTTGACGTAAAAAGTCTATATAGAAATGTACCAGTAGAAGAATCGTTAAGCATCATTTGGGCCAAGCTCAACGAAGATAATAACTTAGTAGAACGCACCACCCTGCCGCTGGATGGAGTGATGGAATTGGTTGAAGCTGTGCCTCCGTAGTTCTTACTTTCAAAGTGAAAGATGAGTACTATGCGCAGGACGATGGAATTCCCATAGGTTCATCGCTCTCCCCAGTGGTAGCAAATATTTATATGGAATGGTTTGAGGAACACGCAATTAATACTGCCTAATCAAACCCAAAAATTTGGCTACGATATGTTGGGTATTTTATTGTATGGACAGGTAATGACGAAAAATTTGAAGGTTTCTTAAAACATCTAAATTGTATCCCTTATCAAATTCGCAATGGAGAAGGAACAAAATTCCCGGGGACCCTTTTTTCGACGTTTTAGTCAAACGAAATAATGGACATATGCAAACCTCGGTATACAGAAAACCTACTCACACCGGACAATATTTACACCAAAAATTCCAATCATTCTAACGAAACAAAGCAAGGGAATCATCGTACTCTATATAACCGCGCAGTGAAACCCTTTTGTAACAGTAAAGGGAAACTCTCAAACCGAAAATAAGCCCCCAAAAAATTTTTTGGGGAAAAAAATTTTTAAAAAAATCCTTTCCTTAAAAAAAAAACCCCCCAAAGAAAAAAATTTTTGGGAAAAAAAAAAATTTTAAACCTTTTGGGAAAAAAAAATGAACCCAAACCCCCAAAAAAAAAAATTTAAAATAAAAAAAAAAAATTTTTTTAAAAAAAAACCCCCAAAAAAAAAAACCCCCTTTTAAAATTCCAAAAAATTTTTTTAAAAAAAAGGGCCCTTTTTTTTTTTCCCAAAAATTTTTTAAAAAAAAAAATTTTAAAATTTAAAAAAACGATAAAAATTTAAAAAAAATTAAAAAATTCCGGCCCCCCCCTTTTTTCCCTAAAAATTTTTTTTTTTTTCCCCCCCCCCTTTTGGGGGGGTTTTTTTTTTGGGGGTTTTTTTTTTTAAAAAAAAAAACCCGGGGAAATTTGGAAAAAAATTTTGGGGAAATTTTCCAAATATTTTTTTTGGGGGTTTTTTTGGGGTTAATAAAAAAAAAATTTTTTTTGGGGAAAAAAGGGGGTTTTCAAAAATTTTTTTTTTAAAAAAATTTTGTTTTTTTAAAACCAAAAAAGGGAAAAAAAATTTCCGACTTTTAAAATTTTTTTTTTTTAAAAAACCTTTAAAAAATTAAACCGGAAATTTTTAAAAAAAAAAAAAGGGGGGAAAAAAAAATTTTTTTTCCCCAAAAAAGGGGGTTTTTTTTGGGGGTTTTTAAAAATTTTTTTAAAAAAATTTGGGTTTGGGAAAAGGCAAAAAAAAATTTTAAAAAGGAAAAAAAAAAAAAACTTTAATTTGCCCTTTTTTTAAAAAAAAAATTTTTTTTTTTTTAAAAAAAAAAAAAAAAAGGGGGAAAAAAAATTTTTTTTTTAAAAAAAAAAAAACCCAAAAAAAAAAAAATTTTTTAAACCCCCAAGGGCCGGGTTAAAATTGGGGGGTTTTTTTAAAAGGGGGTTTTTTTTTTTAAAAAAAAAAAAAAGGGGGGGTTTTGGGGTTTTTTTTTAAAAAATTTTAAATTAAACCCCCCTTTTTCCCTTTTTTTTAAAAATTTGGGGGGAACCCCCCCCAAATTTTTAAAGGGGTTATTTTGGGGGGTTTTTTTTCCCCTTTTTAAAAAAACCCCCTTTTTCCCAAACCCCCCCAAAATTTAAAAAATTTTTTGGGAAAAGAAAAAGGAAAAAAAAAAATTTTAAATTTGGGTTAAAAATTTTTTTTAAAAAAAAAAGGGGGAAAAATTAAAATTGTTAAAAAAAAAACCCCCCCAAAACCCCCCCCCGGGGGGGTTAAAAAAGGGAAAGGGTTTTTTCCCTTTAATTTTTTTTTTTTTTTTTTTTTTTTTTTTTTAAAATTAAAAAAATTATTAAAAAAAATTTAAAAAATTTTTTTTAAAAAATTTTTTTTCCCCTTTTAAAAAAAAAAAAATTTTTTTTTAAAATTTTAATTTTTAAAATTTGCCATTTAAAAAAAAAATTTTTTTAACCAAAAAGGTTTTTTTTAAATTAAAAAAAATTTTATTTTTTTGGGGGAAAACTAAAAAAAAAAAAAAACCCCCTTTTTTAAAATTTTCCCCCTTTTTTTTTTTTAAAAAAATTTTTTTGGTTTTTAAAAATTCCTTTAAAAATTTTTGGGGGGAAAAAAAAAATTTGTGGGAAAAAAATTTTTAAAAAAAAGGGGGTTTTTTTGGGGGTTTTTTTTTTTGGGAAAAAAAAAATTTTTTTTATTAAAAAAAAATTTAAAAAAGGGAAAAAAATCTTTAAACCCAAAACGTTGTGTATCAATTAACAAATAAAGACAATGGGAGTCCAAGATTTTAGTGTCGCTTAAGATTATCCCAAGAATCAAATTTAAAATCCTTATGAAACTCTAAAATCGCTACATTACAGTTCGAAAAAAGTTTTATTTAAGGGTATATTCATGTTGATTTCAAAAATTAAATATTCAAATTTGAAGAATATTTATCAAAAACTAATTTGGCTAAGAGTTACAACAGTTCAAAATAAGGCTGAAATTATATATCGCGGCTCGGGCTCCGTGCTAAAATCTTTGACATTTGATTAATTATCTGGATTATGTGGTATCATTCGTATCGTAGTTACCAAGTAAATATAAAAACTAAAGATGATCTGGATCCGTGATCCGATATATGGGAATCAATTCCCTAGATTTAATTTCTTTTTGCCTTTTTTCCTCGTGATTCGTATTGTTGATCCGATTCCTTTACGAGGATCCGGATCTGTAAGTCGATTCCTCTTTTGAAGGATCCGTCCCAGCTCTGCAGGGGTATGCGGATGACATCACTATACTTGTCGTGGGGAAGCATAACAAAACAACCTCGGAGCTTATGCAAAGGGCACTGAGAATTGTGGAGGGATGGAAACAAGGAACACCTTACTGTTAATCCTGGCAAAACTGCGCTAATACCCTTCACTAGACGAAGGAAGCTGGATGATTTAATATCTCCTCACTTCCTCGGTACCACATTCGGCTATGTCCAGGAGGTAAAGTATCTTGGATTAACTCTGGATTCTAAGCTAACCTGGAATCCACATATGCAGAATGTGATTAATAAGGGCAAAATGGCTCTAATGGCTACCAAAAGAGTGTGGGAAGAATTGGGGATTTCAGTCACGCATAGTGCACTGGTTGTACACTGCTGTGGTAAGACCCATGATAACCTACGGTTCAACTATCTGGTGGCCAAAATAGAACAGAGAAAAGCAAAAGCTGGAGTTATCCAAACTCCAGCGACTAGCATGTCTCTGTATAACGGGAGCTATTAGAAGCACTCCAACTGCAGCCATGGAAACCCTACTAAGCCTCCCCCTCTTGGTATAATTATTAAGGCGGAGGCGAGGATTGGGGCATACAGGCTGAAATGTAACGGCAACTGGTGCTCTGGGCCTGCCCTAGGACACACCCGAATAACGAGCAGTATCACAAACCCAATATTTGAGATGAGCAGTGATACAATGCCAAAACAGGGTAAATACACACAGACCATACAAAACCCAGCTTACCTGGGGCGGTAGTGAGCGATCTCCTGGTCAGTCTCGGAATTTGGTTTGGTATACCGATGGATCCAAGACTGACAATGGAGCCGGCGCAGGAATACATGGTATGACCCCAGGTTTAATGCTTATGCTTCCCTGGGGAAATATGCCACTATTTTCCAGGCAGAAATATATGCCATTGAACTTTGTCTGCGAGAGAACTTGAGGAGGAGATATAAGGGCAGGGACATTACTGTCTTCTCTGATAGTCAAGCGGCCATAAAAGCTTTGGCATCCCAACAAGTCAACTCAAGGTTGGTTTGGAACTGTCTGCAATGCCTCCTAAACCTGGCTAACCACAACAGAGTTACACTTTCCTGGGTGCCAGGACACAGGGGAATATAGGGCAATGAAAATGCAGACTCCCTGGCCAGGCGAGGCTCCGCAGCAATGTTTGTGGGTCCTGAACCTGTTTTTGGAATACCAAAAACCTCGGTTCGTGACTACATGACTCGGTGGATTCAAACACAACATCAGTCATACTGGAACCACATTCCAAGGCAATATCACAGTAAATCAATGTCGAAAGCATTGACATGTGAATTACTAAAACTAAATAGGAATCAGATTAGAATAGTGACAGGATTAATAACCGGACACTGCACCCTAAGAAAACATATGCACACTATGGGCATCTATAGAGAAGAACCCATTTGCAGACTATGTGACGAAGAGGAAGAGACAGCCTGTCACATCATATATGAGTGCCCTGCACCTATATACTGGAGAACAAATCAAAACCTCATGGTGGACACTAACCACCAGGAGGCTGGAGACCAGAAAAGAACAGTAAAAGGGCTACTACACCTGTCTAAGGTGTTAAACCTTTTTAACTGAAACAAATACACAAGAGATACAACAAGCCCTGTAGGCTGCAGTGTCGAGGCGGACAAAACCTCAACTTGTGTATTTATTTAATCAATCAATCAATCAAACCCAAGTTTCATAGCAACTTTGTTTCGTGTATAAAACACCTCGGTCAGTGTCCCTAAATAAATTCTGTAAATAAAACTTAAATAACACTTACAAAATATCCTTGAGAATTATCTAACAAATAAATAATAGACACTTTTTGCTTAAAATTCTAGCAAAAACATAAACCTACTAAAATTACGTAAACCTCATCTACACACTCTATAGTGAAAGTGTTTACTAATGAAATATTTGAACTTTAACAGCGCATCTTCATAATGATTATTATTTAATCTGTCGAAGGCGTTGTATCTAATGAAAGATTGTGAACTCGGAGATGCTAATAATGCAAGATGAATATATTTACGATCTTCGGCAGTTGATTTTGCGTTTCTTTTTTTTTTTTTGGTAACAAAGAATGGTGTAAGAAATAAGTATGTAGCACAACGACCGAGATCTTTGTTTGTTGGATACCAGTCTAGTCGAATAATATGCTGAGAATCAAAAATAGTACTTTATCTGATTTTTCATATCTAGAGCCGTTCAAGATTTATAATTCATTGAGTCATCTTTTTCTCTAGTACTCTAGTCCATCATTTTTAAGTTAAAATTATCGAAGCAATAGTTTTTTGTGTTTGGAGGTGTGGAGTTCACTTTGGTATGAGGAATATAGGTCTTAATACCCAGTTGAATTGTTTCGGTAAGTTGTTTGCAAATTTCGGAGAGATCGTGAGTGGAGAATTCGGTAGGATCCTAAGGAAAGGTGGCAAAGAAATTTCTCAGAACATCCCAGTCGGAAGGATTGTAGTGCCCGACAGTGCGTGGTGTACATTCAGTTGCCTCCGAATATATAGGTATGATACAGTGCTCAAGCCATGATCTGAGCGACCAAGAGGAGCAGTTACTGATGCTTGGTAGAGTTCAGGGTTACAAGTAAGAAAAAGATCCAGGGGTTTAGAATTATGGGTGGGAATCCTAGGGAAGTATGTAGGTTCCATAATTAGATTGGTGAGCAAGTTACTGATTACAATGTTTTCGGCTGCTCTGCCTTATGTCAGTTTTTGTAGAACCTAATCAGTCCTTATTGTGAACATTAAAATCCCCGAGAACGGTTATTTCGGCCAATGAAAAATGGGAAATAATCGTGTCAATCTTGATTGAAAGAAAGTCAAATAACTCGGTGTGGGAATTGTCAAATGGTGACAGATATATACAGCACATAAATTTAGTAGAAGATCTAAGGGTAATTTTAAGCCACAGAATATCAGGCCTACCTGATTCGATGTTAAAAACTCTAGCACAAGCCAAATCGTTGCGAGGTAGAAAAGATAATAAAGTTCGTAACCTGGTAGAAGAAGGTGCTTGGTTGATGTTTTGTAACTTATTTGGGTTAAATCAATCAATCAAGTTCAATTTTAAATAAACATTTAAAACAATAAGACTCTGTTACCTACATGTCTTTTAATTTGTAATATTATAAGTTTAACACAAGCATATGTATATCATTTATAAAATGTTTTTGGATGTTTTGGTTCAATGTTAAATGAATTGTAACATTGAACAATTGTAAATTTAACATAGTGTCATTTTCATGGGCGTATCTAGGATTTTTAATTTTTTTTATCTAAAAATTATTGAGTGAAAAAAATTTAACTGGCTATGGTTTTAAAAAACCATAAATAATTTTGAGAAACTTAAAATTTACCGATAAAATTTAATCAAATTTACAAAAAACAAATTAAATTATGGATTTACTTTTAAAACTTAGATTTTCTTTGGGGACGGTACAAAAAATCAACTTTTTTTCACAAATCCCAAAATGAAAATATTCTTTACCAAAGTGTTCTCCTTGGGGCCAATAGCATCGGGTATATATTTGGTGTGGGTCCCATGTCTCAATTTTTAGATAAAAAAGTTTGAAAATCCTAGCTATTTGTGTAATATTTTATAATGTTTTCTAAATGTTTCATGTTTAGTGGGGTATTTTGATTTTGGATATTTTGTAGTACTTCTTTTTTATCACTAAATATTAAGGCAAATTTTGTTTATAGAATCTCGATACTAAAGTATATTTATAAAGGCAATTTTAATGGACGTTAAAATACTGCAATGAAACGAAAGATTATAGATTCCTATTACGACTACAATATTTAATATTATAACATGCAATTATTGTAATTTTGGTTAGTCATAAAATTCAGGTCAATTAATTGTCTTAAATTTATATCCATTTAAAATGATTAAATGTATGTATTTTATTACATCAGATAACAATTTGGATTGTACTTTTATTTTCGATAAATGTTCCCCACCCTCCTAAATTAAATGCATCGTGTAAACATGATATATTACAAAATACGACTGTAAAATGTAGGTGGATATTATATTCAGTAGACTAATTTTGTGTTGTGCAAGAAAAAGTGCAAACATTTTTTTAAATCAAACTACAATTAATAAAAATATATTTAAACCATGATTTGCAACATTTAATGTCAAGCAACTTTTAAATAATTTTGTCGACCACTTTATCATTCACGGTTTCGGGCTTTAAGATCTTTAATATAGTTTGAAAAAATGCAAGAAAGCATTTTTAAAAATATCACAACATATAAAAGATTTTTTTTTAACTGAATGTATAAAGGACGTCATTTTATGGAGTACCTACACCACAGCTCCTCAATAACAATCAAGGAAGTTCGAAGGTGAATGGAAGCCCAATACTATGGCCTATTCGATCAAAGTGTCCGGCCCACTATGAAAATAACTGTCATGAGAGGCCCCCTCGGTCCTGCGCCGTAACAAAATTCCCCAAAATATTGTAATGTGATGCTCACCTACACATAGTTTGTCAACATATTATCTTTTGACCGGAGTCCCGTTTTTGTGCGACGGTGCGGTGTTTATAAAACTATACCCGCGGTGTGCCGTTGCCTCATCAACCCTTCCAAGCGATTGTTTTGCCTTGTGTGATTTTATTTTGTGGTTGCAAAAGTTTTTTGGATTGATAAAAACCTTTATAATTTAGTGAATATTGGTTTATTTAATTGTGACTATAATTTTGTATCTATTGTTTTTTACTTACAATATTGTAACAAAATCACTGAAAGTTATATGGTTTTGTCTTGCAAATCAAAAGGTAACATACCCGGAATACCCCTCATTAGGAAAACAAGCTCAGGTCAATTCAAATATCACTTTTACAAGACCATAAACTAATCTTGAATTGGGGCTTCAAAAATCTTGTCCAGTTTAATGCTCCAAGACCCAATCATGTTCGGTGTCGCGAAAAATCATTTTGGCGTTACTTTTGAGAACAACTTTAACTAACACAAACACATTACATCCATACCCTTAGCTGCTTTAAAAAGCTTGGATTCCTGTTTTGAGCCAGTAAGTATTTCTATCCATTTTTCCTTCTCCAAATATTTAGATCTAGTGTATATAAACTCCCCTTTACCACACTTAACGGTACGTTAGTATTGAAGCCTCAGTCTTGGTGAACTGCCTACGATATAAAAAAAATATTATAAAATTCTATACTTTTGTTAAATTTGTTTACGTTATCTGCACGAGGTAACACTATTTTATTGTATTTTTATACAAATTATAAATTTTAAAATATTGTATTAGCCTAAAACACAAACAACCAGTTTAAATTATGATAATTTTTTACTTTTCCTGACCCTTGCCGATTTCGATGATTTTTTGCATACAGAGGCGCTGATTACAAATTTAAAGTAAGCGTTTTTCTTCAACGTTTTATTTTTCAGATATCGATCCTTAAATATAATAATTAGATTAAACTCATTTACACTATTTTGCCCTTCTTTTATCACAGAATTAGTGATAATTACATGAAACTATCGTACAATGTTTAAAATTTAGTTTAAAAAATTGTGTGTTTAAAGATTTTTGGTAAAAATACGAAACTCCCAAAAATATCAACTATTTAAATAAAAGGCTGTGAAGTGGTGCCATCAGTTCTTTCCATGTTAAATTTGATGATATAAAATCCAATAATACACAATAATTTTAAATATTCTATAACCAAATTGGGGATCAAAATAATATTGGGATCCTCATGTTTGATGTGTGAGTTGTCACGAAAATTTAGTGCAGTGGATTTATTGCAAGAAAAAATTTATGTTATTTGCTGTTCCTATATTGTGGAGAGAAACTACTGACCATGTAAGTGATTGCTACTTTTGCATCACTAAAGCAGAAGGGATTTCAAAAAGCATAGAGACAAAATAGAGTATTCAAATTTGTCTTCAGCGCTAAGGCCAATTCCTCTTTGCCAGGAACTACCGGTACCGATAACGCCTTTAAACCTGGACATCGTATTTACCAGTGATTTTAATTCTTCATCAGAATCTGATCCACAACTTCCTGAGAACACCAGTTGTGACCCAACATTTTTACCAACTACCAGTGAACCTCGCTTAATAACTCAGAATGAATTAAATGACTTGGTACGTGACCTAGGATTGTCAAAACAAAAATCGGAACTTCTTGGTTCCACACTTCAACAGTGGAACTTGTTAGATAAAAAAGAAAGTGTTTTACTTTACTAAAAATGGAATGTTTGCTATGTGTCTGTTGTGATATTGATGGTTTTTAATGATATGGAATATAGACGGTTATTTATAGATTCGTTGAAATATAGCTTAAAAGCAGTCCTGCTTCATAATGAAAACAAAAAAACATCTATTTCTTTAGCCCATTCAGTGACATTGAAAGAAACCTATGACAACTTAGCAACCTTATCAAACCGTGTTAAATATGAACAGTATCAGCGGGATATTTGTGGAGATATAAAAGTCATAGGAACCTTGCTGGGGCTTCAAGGGGGTTTTACAAAGTATTGCTGTTTTTTGGGTCTGTGGGACAGTGAGGCAACAAAATACTACTACAGTAAAAAGAATTGGCCTTATAGAACTTTTTTTGATCCTGGTACTTCAAACATTTAATATGCCTCCCTTGCGAACCCAAAAAAGGTGCTGCTACCGCCTTTCCATGCCATGGACAAAGAAGGTAGTGGTTTCCAGTACCTAAGAGAAATATTTTCTTAACTAAGTTAAGGAAAAGAAGGCATATATTTTGGACCTCAGATAAGGAAGCTCCTAGATAATCTCAGTTTTCAAGAACAATAAAATAAAAAGGAATTGACAGCTTGGACATGATTTGTACATGTAGTGAAAGGATTTCTGGGCAACAAGAAAGATAAAGACCATAAAAGCCCCATAGATGAACTGCTAAAAACCTATGAATTACTAGGGTGTCGCATGTCTCTAAAAATACATTTTTTGCTCTCCCATTTGAATTTTTCCCCGGAAAATTTGGGTGCAGTAAGCGACGAACAAGGAGAGAGGTTTCACCAGAACATTAGGACGATGGAAACAAGATATCGAGGACGCTAAAACCCATCTATGTTGGACGACTACTGTTGGTTTTTAAAAAGGGATGATGCTACAGAACACAAAAGGAAAAAGTGAACGTTTTTGTCGCTGTATCAAATCTCGTGCAATATATTTTTTATTCACATAACACCAGTCCTTAGTAATGTTTTTGCATAGATTTTACATGTTTTATATGTTTATATTAAATAAATATATTAGATTGTAAAGCTATGTTGTCTCCTCTTTTTTCTCCTTCTAACAAAAAAAAAACTGTACGTGTTACAGTAATTGGGTTATCATTTTCGGATTTAGGACTCTAAAATACTTCAAACAAACCTATTTTCATCAATATTCAAAAATGAATTAAACAAAAATATGTTTCTCAACATCAGACTTTTTTCAAAATATTTAAAGTAAATTTATTTAAATTATTTATGCTAAGTTTATAAAAAATGGAATTAAGTTACGGCAAGAAGTATGGTAGGATCCTCCCTGCGGCCTTCAAGGTCCAACTGTGCCCATCGGTGTCCGCTAAAAATATTTTAATGGTATTCTTGTTAATTCACTTTCACTATACCAGCGATGGCGGCACACCCAGCCAACTCACTGCGGCTGCTACGACCAACCAACGTGAATGCGACAAATACAAGAATTAAAATTTGTAATATAGAAGGAATTTCCTTAATCAATAGTAATGCCTTGGTATGACATAACAGGAACACTAAATATGATTGTACTTTTTATAGCTGTATTTCTGTGGTAAATAAGTTAAATAAGCCCTTAGCACATATTTTTTTATTGGCAAAAATAATCATTTATACCTACACTTCTGCCAAACATTTTATAAGTTTTGATGCAATTAAAAGGTGATAAAATGCATATTTGAATCGATTATTTCAAAAACCCGTCAGGTACCAAAAGTATGGTTTTAAGAAAACCAAAGAAAACTGTTTTATTAGAGAAACAATTTTTTATAGTGCTTAAAATAATTTTTTATGGAAAATACTTGTATTAACAAGTAACTTTAGTAAAACAAAATATTTTTCTCTGATACCGTCCAATCAAAATTTTTTTGAAAAATTATTTACTTAACGGGTTTCTGTAATAAACAACAGAATAACTTGTTTAATATATTAACTTAATAAGTTTTTTGGCGTTATTAGCAAATAAAATGGTTATTTTATTTAAACAAAAATATCTAGTTATTCCAAATATTATTTATGCGAAATAAAATATTTAGAAAATTACTTTTCCCTCTGGGTAAGCCATTTCTACTGCTAAGTTTGGAGGTTCTGCAGTTTTATCAAAATGAATGTGGGTTTTAAAAATCCGCCAATGTATTCACTAACTTTTACCTTTCCTTTGGCTTCTTTGTAGAAAAACTGTTTATAAGTAGAAATTTTAAAGCTCTGCTTTTGTGCTTGAGGGACTCCTTTACCATAACTTGCAAGAAAATAGGCATTTTGCTTGTAATATGCTGGCCACCAATTTTTAAAACTAAATACTTCGGACGTTTTTAACTAGTAGACCTTAAAGCGGTTATTAGCACTAGCTTTTTAAATGTAAGGAATTGTGTGAAAAAAAATTTTTTCCCATCACATAGATTCATTAAAAAACGAGTGACGGTGTGGTTTTTATTTTGACATGACGGCTTGGTTTGGTGCAGTAAGTCGCTAAGTGACACTTGTCGGGTTTCTGCCTTAAAAAAATTTTATTTTTTGTAGGTTCTTCCAGATTCGGTGTATGATGCGATTTTTTTCCCTTTTTGCCTACAAGAGAAAACTTTTTTGGTAATTTATTTTTTACTTAAATGACAGAAATTATACACCATTTTAAAGGTAAGGAAATAATTATGCCTCTTTTTAACGGATTTTTAAAATATGAGTCGAGTTAAGAGAAAATGTATTTTAAACAAAACCCGATTTTAGGGTGATTTTCACTAAGGAAATATTAAAAACAAAATTTTCAAATTAAAAAAACAGCAGAAGCCAAATTTAAGTGTTGGTTTTCAAAAGTTTTTTAAAATTATCGATAACTTATACCGTTTTTGAGAAAAAATTATGCCTCAAACCCCCCCAAATTTGGGTTTAAATTTTTTCGCGGCGCGAATGGCCCTTTTTTAAAGTGGAAAAAAATTTTGAAGAAAGTATTGGTTGTTTTTAAAATTTTTGAATTTACAACTAATATAAATGTTAGTAAATAAATAAAGCTTGACTTTTCCTTTAAAAAATTTGAATTTCATTTTTAACACTAGTTTTTTAAAATGTTACTTTAAGGCACTAGTGTTTTGCTTTTAAAAATTTTTTTTCCAAAAATTAAAGAAAAAAAAAAAAAAGTTAATTGAACATGGCCGACTATTTCAAAAAAAAAACCTAAAGTATGTCAAACTGTGATTTTGGCATACAAAGTTGTCATTTTCAACTTAAAATTAAAGCATAGGCCTCCTTCCATAAAATATACTTTAAATTAAACACACGTTAAATCTCTTTCTTTACCTATTAAAACCACTTGCCTAACATCTTTTTTCGGAAAAATATAATTTCGGCGTAATTACCATTTAGAGTTGAGGCCTGGCCCTTTAAATCTAACGTCAGACCAAAATGACTTCTGATTGATGAAGACACAAAGGAGATGTGTGCCCAGTGTTGCCACATTTATTGGATTTTTACTTTATTGGTAGGTTCATAGGTTTTTGGTAAATTCTGATTGACAACGTTTTTCGGTAGATAGTGAATACATTTTAGACTTTTTGCTATTTTTTAATAATTAAAGCAAGATTAGAAACTAGGCCCTAGTGTAGCAAATTTGCTTGCTTCATGCAGCAATGCAAGTAGTGTGTCAGATAATATTAAATAGTTGTGGCATACGGTAAGCTTATTAGGGATACCGATGCAAAAAAAAAAAGGGGGGAAATAAAAAAAAAAAAAGCTTTTAATCCTTAAAAATGCGATCGAAACCCCGTGTGTTTTTCCCCTTCAATATAGTTTGCCAAAGAGGGTTAAGAGGAGATCGAAAATTGGACCAAATTTAATCCAAATTTACAGATATTAAAATCAGTGGAGGACAAAGTATTATACAAAAATATTAAATGTGACATTAATAAAAAAGAAAAAAGTAGATTTTATTTCGCAGTTAGAGTATCATAATTCATAATTTCTGTATTATATTTTACAAGTAAAGTAATTTTTTCTCTTGTTTTATAATAAGTAAGTATGTAAATTATACATTTATTTATATTATTAAATGTTTTTAATGTCTATAAATCAAAATAAAAATGAGAAAAGCTTGCCAAAGAAAAGTGTGCAGCTGTTAGTATGAAGCAAGTAGTAGCTTTTAATTTAAAACATTCGGTAGATTTCCTAAATAAAATGTGGCAACGCTGCCTGTGTTGACATGGTTAAATATGTCCTTTGCTCATATTTTTTGGTGCACTGTTGTTATAAAGTTTCGTATTAAAAAAATATTTCGTAGAAGTATTGTTTAGGTATAAAAGTTTATTATCTCATATAATACCGTTACAGATTTTATCACAATATTCCAAAAGGTATGTATAATTTTACGGGCCTTATTTTTCAACCAGTTACCTATCACGTCACAAAAATATTGTAAACTTTACTGCAATTTTAGTTTTTTCGAGAACGAACTTTTACAGATTAAAAACTGGGGTATATGAACTTTCCATGCTGTCCATGGGAAATAAGGTAAAATGGGTTTAATTAATATTTTTTTTGTGTAATAAAGAGAAAAAAAACCATTTTTATTAAAGGTTTTACAATATCAGAGAAGATATTATACAAAATTAATATTTAATTAATATGATTTTGACATTTTTGCAATAATCCGTTACTAAAATAACACAAATTAAAAAACAATACTATAAACATAGGTTTTGTAATTACTTCCATTTATGTGGTTACCGCATTTCATTTATACAAACGACTTTTACAGACATGATCATAATATATATGTAGACTTATTGGATATGTATGACTTAAACATGTCAGGCGTGGTCTTAAAGTATGTCTGCAAATAATATACATCCTTTAGTTCAATCTCCTGAATAGCAGTTTACTTTTGAAAGGATAACATAGTTAAAGTTAAAGAGTCTCAGCCATGATACCGTATTATTTCTAGAATTGACAATTTTTATAATAGGGTCCGTAAATTGCAACAAAGACATTGGATTTAATGGACTAAAATTAGTTTTATGTCAGAATATACACATTTTGTATTAGAAAACGATTTTCTTTTTCGGAAATTTTGGGAAAAAAAAAATTTTTAAATTTTAATTTAGTTTTAAATTTTATTCATCCTTTGGGTTTTAAGTAGAGAGCTTGTTTTGTACACTCGTTCTTTAAATATCGCGCACAAAAAGAAATCCAGGGGTGTTAAATAGGATGAGCGTGCTGGCCGTTCTATATCTTCCCTTCGACCTAACCATCTATGTAAATAGTAACGCCATAAACAGCCAAATAATTTTCTCAGAAGTATTCTAATCATCGTAATCTCAGAGATCTCTTTCTATCAACATAACCGACCCTCATAAGGTACAATAGGTGCTATTAACTATTTATCCCATGTAAATAGCCATGCTTATTATTGTTCAGATTGTAATACCAAGAATAATAGATTTTGTCAGTAAATACTGCATCGTTGAAAAATGCCAGCATGGTTTCTTTCCTGGAAAATCTACGGAAACTGCATCATTTAATTTTATGAATTTTATTTATGAAAATCTTGATCAGGGAAAATAAGTTGTTGCCCTTTTTTTTGACCTGTCTATTGCTTTCGACAAAGTTAATAAATCATTCCTCTTGACAAAACTAATAACATGGGCATACTTTTAAACTGGATCGACTCTTATAGACCGAAGGTTTTTAAAAAATGAGGATATTTTTTCTAATAGTAAATCGATAATGTTGGGGGTTCCACAAGGGTCAGTCCTTGGACCAGTTTTATTTTATATGTGAATGATGCTTCAACTCATCTTAAAACCAATGATATAGCAATGTACGCAGATGATTCAACGGTTGTTGTCGTGTCTGATGACTTAATAGAGCTTAGCACTAACATTAAAAAGGTACAACACGATTTTGAGGTATGGTGTAGCAAAAATAACTTAATCCTTAATACTAATAAAACGGTTATTGTTAATATGCATATTCGCAGGCCGGTGTCAGACCAATTTTTTGTTGCGAACAACATAGAAGCTTCAAGTACTGTTAAATTTTTGGGCATCTACCTGAATTCAACCTGTTCTTTTGATGCAGATATTGAGCACGTTTGTGCACAAATTAACCTCTGCTTACTTTGCCCTTCTCAAATTAAAAAATACTTTGAGTGAAGCGAGTTTAATGACCGTATATTATTCTTTCGCTTACAGTTTTCTTACATACAACGTGATCGTATGGGATTTCAGTAGTCAATGTAAAAATATTAATAGCCAAAGGAATATTAAGACCAATTTTTAAATTGGGATATGTGGACTCGTGCAGATCCAAAAAATATTTTTTTAATAATATATTTTAAATTTAATTATATATATATATATATATATATATATATATATATATATATATATATATATATATATATATATTTTTATATATAAAATATATATATAAAAATATATATATATATATATATATATATATATATATATATATATATATATATATATATATATATATATATATATATATATATATATATATATATATATATATATATATATATATATATATATATATATATATATATATAAATGCATTACGTTTGTTAACAAAAATAGGCATTTATTTTAAATTTTAAATTCAAATAATGGTACCAGAATAAAAGATTTGCTTCTTATCCCTAAACATAAGACTTCTTTCTATAAGCGATCTCCCATCTATAATTGTACAAAACAGTACAACAGTCAACCTTCTAATCTTCGGGCCCTCCGGGGTGTTAAATTTAATAAAGGAGTAAAGAGGTTTCTCATTGAGGGTCCTTTTTATTCCGTAGAAGAGTATCTTGTATACCAAAGACCTTGAGATTAATGCTTACTATGTCGTGGATTTTGTGAAAGCGACTGAATTTAACTTTGTGTGTTTTATTCAGTGTATTATGTCTATTTTATTATTTATTAAGCTTTATTTTGTATGTTTCATTTTATATGTATATGTAATTAATTTCTTGTTTGTAAGTTTGACTTTTTTTTTTTTAATGTACTATATAGCAATTGTTATGCATTTATTTAAATATGTAAATATATTCTTGACGAACCTATGTACTACACTGTACTATAATGGAAATAAAATCTATTCTATTCTATTCCATCGCTAAAGGCGGAAATAAAGTAGAGGGAAAATATTTAAAATTATTCGTACAATTTAAAAATTAAATACAATTTGGGGATTTCATTTTAAAAATTAATGTTGACGTGATCCCCGACTTTTTAGGTAATCCGGTAAAAGCTAAAAGTTCTTAAAATTTGTAAAAATAAAAAATAAAATTATTGGTCTCAAGCGTTCTTAGAAAATATATATGGTTTTAAAAATATTTCCCACGCTGTAAGTCAACATAACCAATACACCAAAGATTATGATGTTTATTTTGTAATTTTATTATTATTATTATTTTGATTTAACTAATCCACATTAACAAATATATAAACTGCGACATATGTGCGATTTACATAGAAATAAATAACTTTATGACAAATTTCAAATTTGTATGTCACGGCGTTTTCCAGATAAACGTCTGTAACAGGCAGACGAACCAACAAAAGAGTTCCTTTTTACATTTATACAAGTATGGAACCCTAAAAAAATACATTATTTTACCCTTGACAACATTATGTACAGCTTTTCTTTTTATACATTCGCAAACATTAAAAGAAATAAAACAAAACTAAAGCTGCTATATTTAAACTACAGTAAATATGGGACAACTAATTTGTATTTTTCTATTAAATGACCCAGAAGACAATTGCATTAGAAGCAGTTATATAACAGTTTCTTCCAAAAGAATTTTTGACTACCAATTTAAAACAACAAACAGTTATTATACTTAAAATGGTGCAGACTATGCATCCGGTGAATTTATTTTGGTTTTGGTGGTAACTGGCGTATATACAATGTAACCATTTAGAAGTTAAATAAGAATGTACTGATAGAGGTTTAGTATAGCGGATAAAAGTTTTTTTTTATCAAACATTGGGGATAACAGTTTTCTTAAATTTAATTCCATAAATGTAATAGTCCTGTTTTGTTTCTATGTCTTTCATGGTTTTAATTTAAAAAATATTAATTGTAATTCAGAAAAAATTGATCTAAAATATATTTGAGTAATCTAAGTTACAATTGACATCTTTTAATTTAAAAGCTGGTAGAGTTTTATCGTATCGGATCCCAATTACCCTTCCGTGTTCTCAAAACCAATAATTCGCAAATACCAAACTCCAACTATAGCGATTTCTAGGATCCAAAAGTCTTAAGGTATGTTTCCTTCCACGCGGCCGCCGCATGCGGCTAACGCACTACGTTAGCCGCAAAGCACTCCTACCCATGTTTTTAAATGTGCCTGGTTTGTTCCGAGCGGCCGTCGTATGCGTCCGCTGTCAACGACTGCGATTGATGCGACTGGACTGCTGAAGAAGCAGTGTAGCCGCAGTCGTGTGTGAGTCTAATATTTTGTTTGTGTTGTTTTGTGTGGAATGTCTGGTGTTTTTTTTAATTGTTGAAAATTGAAACTTTATTTTTTAAATGAGGTACTGGATTTTTTATTACGTATTTTAAGAGCTTTTAAGATCCCAAATCCAATGATGTTTCGCACTTATTCGAAAAAATCAGTTTAATGTTTTCCCAAGATCCTGCCAAAAATATATTGTCTGACTCTCTCTAATATATGGTATCTTATGAAAATTGCCATAAATATAAATTTTTCGAATAAGTGCAATACATTATTGGTTTTGGGAACTTAATAGCTCCTAAAATACATAATAAAAAAATCCAGGGCCGTATTAAAAAAACAGTTAATGATGGCAGCTCAAAGACGAAACGTCGGTGTATAATTCTAATAACACTATCTTGTAGAACAGAAAAAGTAGCAATGGAATTGTAAAAGTTATTTTGTTACATCCATTCAAATAAAGTCATAAAAAAATAAAATCCAAATCGCGAATAATCGTTTTTTTCCAAAAATATGTATTCGAAAATTTTAAAGTTCTAAGGTGACATTTTGATTAGCATCAAATTGCGTAACTTTGCCTTCATTTAACCGACCTCGTATCTTTCTCGTATCTTTTCAAGTTTCCGAGATCCTAATGATAAGACTCGAATTTGGTACACCATGTACAGATTTACCTTAATACAATGGCTAATTTTTCCTCTGAGGTTATTGGATATTCAACTCTGTTGTATGGCTCGGACTTTATATCGTCTTTTATTAAGTCAAGAATAAAACTAAACTGTGCTTTATTCCGTCTAAAATATTTTCTAAGTTTTACTTCATCCTGTTGCAGATGTCGATTTATTAATGTAGTATAACAACCCTCATCGCGTCTTTGCTGAAATATTGGATTTATAGGGGCATTGCTATGTTTCAGGTTGGCTAATTGTAATAGTATTTCGTCATCCTCTTTTTCTAAATATATTGCTAGATTATCCATCACGACTCTTACCAAAGATTATTCCCTTTACCCTAATAATTTTGCTATCGCGAGTTTGAGCCGCGGTCCTAAGAAACCACCTGATTAAACGGCGGCCGCATGCGTTAGTCGTATGCGACGGCCGCGTGGAAGGAACCACACCTTTAGTCGGCGATCTTTACGATCTTTACGATCTGTTGTTCCCATTCAAGGTCCGGTGACTCTGGCTGGTGTTAAAATTGAAAAAAAAAGTTTTTTTGTAGATATCTTAAATTTTTCATACCTATTTTTTTA
>JAHBCN010016029.1:0-20158 GCA_019359885.1 Listronotus oregonensis
ACTACTTTACCTACTCATAAAATTTAAAAATGCTCGTATCAGGCATGCTTGATTTTTTAAAAAATAAAAATATGCTAAATTTTATTTTTTAATCAAGCAGGGCTGATGCCAAACGGTCAAATTTCAACCCCAAAATTTTTTGTCATTTTTACGTATAAATTGCCATCCTGGGACACACTGTATATATATATATATATATATATATATATATATATATATATATATATATATATATATATATATATATATATATATATATACAACACTTTTTCATAGTGTCCTTGAAATGCATATGAGAAAATTAACCATTTTTTCTATCTCACTTTTCTTTGTTGAGGTTTTTTTTTTGTCTCACCCAGTTTTAATTATTGGTCCCTGTCTATCAGTAATTTATAAACTTAAAGTAAAATAGATAAACGTGTAATACAAGAACAAGATGACTAAATTAATAAGAATAGGTTTAGAGAAGGTCTCAATCCTGACTGATTGTGGAAGACCTAGGCGTACCCTATTGGAACTCTTTGGGAGGTTAAAACTACAAACAAAATTATTGAAAAAAGAACAACATAAACAAGCTTTATAAAGGGCTCATTCAAAAGAACGAAGAAGGAACTACTCAAAAAAGTTGGAAAAGACTTGGCATAACATTAGGGCTGATAACAGGGCACAATAACCTAAGACGACATCTACACAAGATAGGCTGATACAATGGGAAACCAAGTTGCAGAATGTGCGATGAGGGGGAAAAACACCCTACCACATTCTGTGCGAATGTGAAGCATTAAATCACAAAAGACAGGCATTATATGGGCAACCGAAAATGAAGAAATAAATTAACCATCCAGTCTCGAGGTTATAGAAACTTGTAGAAGGAAAAAGATTACTGGGGGGATTGGTAAAAAAAAATGAAAGATTAGGCATAAAAAGCCCAAGAGGCTGTGCTGCCTCTGGTAGTAAATCTAGACGGCTTCTGGAATAAAACTTACAAATAAAACCAAATTTAAGTTACTTCAATAATTTACGTCCAGCAGACAAAAGCTAAATTAAATTTTTTTTTGTAAAACTATTAAGTTTTAAGCTAAATTTTTTTGGCTTCACTGTAACATTTCATAGAGTCTTGTATTACTTTTAAAGAGATTGTGAGATGTGTATTGTTGACCCTAAATTTTATTTTTTAATCAAGCAGGGCTGGATGCCAAACATGCAAATTTCAACTCCAAAATTTTTTGTCATTTTTACGTATAAATTGCTCATCCTGGGAACACTGTATATATATATATATATATATATATATATATATATATATATATATATATATATATATATATATATATATATATATATATATATCTACCTGGCCCGTCAAATTTTTTTTATTTTTATTTGATCTGGAGTTGTTTCAAACCGCAAGTTTGCCGAACAATATGGGTTTACATTTATTTTAAAGGTTCAAAATATACAGTTTGCACTTCAAATGTAATAATATTTTTTTGGTTCAATATTATCAGGTCAATATCTTACGGACTTACGAACTTTAACCAGTCCAGCTCTTAATTTAACGCAGCACATTTTTTCGGGATTTCGTGTATGCCCATTGCCAATGTTTAAATTGAAAGTGGTTGTGCGCTGGCGTCAAATCCTGTAAGGCTTGATTTAAATTGTGCCACTTCTCGAATTAGATGTTATACCTCTCCCCATTTCTATACTCTTTGGTTTTAGTTTACAAAGCCTACTTGTTCCGTACACGTATTTTTTTTTGTTTTTAATTATTTTGTATTTATTTTTCATTAATTTCTTTGGGTAAAATACATATTAATTATTATTAATTTAAAAAAAAAACTTTTAATAGTCAATAAGGCATTAAACGGGTTTTAAATATATTTTTTAAAATAAATAAATCTATATTATTCTGGCCGCAAGTCTAAGTTTGGTCCTCGTCTAAACCATGTTGGGCTCGCCTTGGTAGCAGTAGTACGAAATTAAAATTGAAAGTGCGCCGCAACCGTGTCTCCAGACTTTCTCGTACCCGGGTAACGAGGAGGTACCACTAAATATCGTAAGCTGGATACAGTCTCCAGTAGGTAAAATTTGGACTACTAGTCGATATTGTTTTTTGTTTGTTTATATAAATTAATTAATAGATCCAGTTTTAAAATACTGTCCAGGTTTTTTTATAAAATGCACACACTCTGTATAGTAAATAATACATTTTTATGCAGCATTATTTCTGGCACAATATTGTAAATACACCGTTCAAGTGTCTAATTAAATACGTGTTAATAGAGAGATTTTTCCAAAACGTCTTACGCTCTTACAGAGGTATGTGTTATTAAAATTGTGCATGTTAGTGTAACTAGGAACGACATACGTTTTTAAAAGGAAAGCCTGAACCTAAAAAACTTATTATTATAATTGAGAAATACATAGAGAGAAAAGTGGATTTAACAGTAGTATACATTTAGAATGTTTACCCCTCAAAATAATAAAACATTTCTCTGACCGTCAACTTGGTGGCTACGTCTAATTTATTTTGGAAAATATTATTTTTCCTTTATTAAGTACCAATTTAAATATAAATTACTTTATTTTATTTACTTAGAAAAAATACTTTTTTGTTTTTTTTTATGCATCACGGACGTCGCATGTATGAAATATCGAGCATATACCTATCTAGAGGGAGCTTTGCCGCTTGTCCGTATAAACAGCGTGCGACAGAGAAAAAGCGCGATAAGTCTAGTACCCTTTTGTCTCACTCCACGAGCTAACTGAGTAACGGGGAGGTGTATATACCTCTCCTGCTGACCAAACAGCACGTAGCAGCACAGGGCGTGAGAGAAAGGTTATATATCCCTTTTTTCCTTCTAGCACGCTTCTTCGCAAGGCCAAGCAGCAAGGCTGCCTCTAAAAGGTATATGCTAGAAGGTTAAATACTGACCATCTGTATTAACAAATGTCATATGTCCAAGTTCTCTTTTAAGCGTGTACCTTACTAAAGGAAGCGATGGCGCGATAAGCCTACAACCTTTCTCTCTCACTCTGCGTGCTAATTGCAGTACGTGTATGCTTGAATATTGTTAAAATGACTATCTGCATTAAATGTCATGTCTATAGGCTGACCCTTTAGGCATATAGCCACTAGAAAAAGCCTTGGCGCAATAAGTCGATACACAGCCCTACTTCACTTAACAAGCCGTGAACAACCACTTGGCAACGCCGCAACCGGCATGAGATTCAGTTCGGTTTCTGGCGAGCGCGATGGGCCGTAATCCGGGTATCGAGGCGCGTATTTTAAAATTCATTTAAGGCTCGATTCAAAGATCGCGTAAATAGTATTGATATTTCCATTAAAATAATTAAATCAGTATAATAATTGAAAAAATGAATATTTATATATACCTAATATTTAAACTCTAAAACAAATTAATTTATGTGCATAGGTCGAGGCATAAGAATATGATGCTGGTGTAAAAGCAAACAAGTGTAATTTAACATTTAGTTAGTAATTGTACTTAGTTTGAGCTTTGTTTATTTATTTATTGAATGTGTCTAGTTTCCTTTTCTTGTTTTTTGACTCAGCCTTTTCCGATTTTTCTGTGGCATTTTTGTTATTTCTTTTTTTTAACACAATTATTTAAAAGAATGTTTGAAAAATAGAGCCCATCATAATGAACATATTTTTGTTCTCATTACCACAAATACATTGCGAGCATAAATCATTAAAGCCTTCATGTTGTCTAGTGCTTAAGTTAGTTAGATCACACAGGATAGCTTTTTGATTTGCCATTTTTATTAAGTCACTCTCAGTAGCAGGGTCATTAATAATTTTCTCAAAAATCGCGCACATATGGAACAGAACGTCTTTAACAATTTTTGTAGGAGCCTTTAAACCGCCACGTTGTAGACAATCAAAGTATTCGTCGTAAATTAGGTTTCCCTTACTTTCAACAAGAAAAGAAACACAAATGTTACAATTATTATATTTTTTACAATTTTGTGGGCAGCATAACCGGCTATATAAATTTGTACCGATTTGTCAATTTCATATTCATTTAGGTATTCAGTTTCAAGTAAAACAAAAATTTTCAGTGTAATTATTTTAATTAATCAAGATTATTTTCCTGGATACAGCTGTCTCCCTGTTTTTTAATCTCAGCTAAAGAGAAATTACCATCCTCAGCGCTTCTAAATATATGTTTGCGTCTAATTTTTTTCTCAGCATTAAAAATATCATCAAAGCTAACATTGTAATTACAACCTGCGAGAAGTCTGTATTTACCAAATCTTTTTTCTAACTTTTCAGTAGTAAATTTACCTGGTAAAATATATGACAAATCAAATTTTGAAAATGAATAGTCAATTATTTCTAGTAAAACAGATATACTATGGCAAAGTGCAGAATAGGTGTCGTTTGTAAGGCGACCATTATTTTTTTCAAGTTTATGCCAAGCTTCAACTACCTGGGTTGAAATTTTCTTAAAAAATTAACAGAGAAATGATCAATTTTAGAGATGGGATCGCAATACTCGTTTCTTTTTACTTTACCCCTTAAAGTACTAGTATTACTGACAATATCCCACCAATGTCTGATAATTTCAAGAAAAGATGCTGTGTCTTTAAAACCAAAGTCATTTAAAGCTGCGATTGTTGAAAAATTACATATATTATCCGCAATAAAAACTTTTTGACGCTCAAAATTGTTGGGATAAACTGTTTTATGGTTAAGTTTAAAAGATTTTTTTACAACGAGGTCCTTCTCCTGCTCATACATACTCTTAACGTCATTATATTTTGCATGTCTAATCACATCAAAATGATCAAAATCTGATAAACAAAGGTTTTATCTAAGTTTTTTAAGTTTCGCCAGTTATTAATTATGTTTTTAAATAAATGTACAAAATCAAAGCTAGTAAATATTTTGCTTTCTGGTAGATCAGGGTTGGGGAAAGAAGTTAAATTTTTGCTTGTTATATTAGAAAACATGGATCGGTTAATTCTGTGGTTGTCAGTTATGATATCTAGAACTTGAAACCCATTTTTTGGATCAATGAAATTACATTTTTAGTAATAGAAAAATAATAATAATAACAGTAACTAAATAGTATCTAATAAGCAGGCAGCCAGGTACCTATGCAACGCAATAACAAAAACCAAAACGAACGACAAAATTCCAAAATGTTCGGTATACCTAACTACTTACGGTAATTTCCAATGCTAATATTTGTTACTGTTTTTAAAAAATAACTAAAATGATACCTACAAAATCAAAGCCAAACACGAATCATTAAAACACACTTTCAATTTTAATTATTTTTTAAAAAGCACCACCACAAAATGTCAGGTTCATTTGCCGCCATTTACTTTAAGCACTTTATAACACCGGCACTTTTCACCCGCGGATATTTTTGTTTTTACGCAAAGTTTGCGGAAAAAAACTGTCCCGGTCACTCACAAATCTCACACAGTAAGGCCTTTTACAGGTTTAGACTTTATCTTAACAATATTTTCTTTCAAAAAAGCTGATTTATTTACAAACACACATCAGAGCAACAGGTCATTAAACGTAAATCATATGACAAAACAACAGCAAACGTGTGTCGATCTATATCTGAACGCATAGTTGCCAGATTTCCTTGTTCACGGCTTGTTAAGTGAAGTAGGGCTGTGGTCGATAACCTTTCTCTTTTGCTCTACGTGCAAACACGCCACGGTATATGCTAGAGCTAACTTAACAATATCTTACGGTCTGCCGTAGTGTCACGTAGGTGTTAGTACACTTGCTTTACAACTATTGCTAAAGTCCGTTAATATTTATAACATTAGGCCGTAAGGGAAACCACGTGGCGCTCAACCAATCGGACTCGATCGGTAAGCCCCTTACAGCTGTAACGTAGTGTAAGGGCCTAGCGTAAATTCGGAATACCTCTCTAATAAAAGCTCACGTGAAATAATTGCGTGAATCATGTGGTCTAGTTTTATTGCCAGCATATAATAAGATCAGTGCACTATTCTTATACCATCTATATTTAACGCAATAGACGATAAACTATTTGATATTTTGCATGTGATCCTTGGCCAATCAACTTTTAGTTATTATTAATAAAAAATAACTTTGTTTGCATTGTATCTATGATTTGTAGTTAAATTTTTTAAATTAAATTTGCTACATAATACTATTGGTCTCAGGGAGAACATTTTGGTATAAAAATCGTTTTGGAATTCGCAAAAAAAGATTTTTTTGCAGCGCTTCCAAAGAATGTTTCAAGTTTTAAAAGTAAATTCTCTAGTTGCATGTTCGTTTTTTGTGAATTTGATCAAATTTTATTGTCAAATCCCAAATTTCGCAAAAATATCTGATTTTTTTTTATCAGCATCAACATCTGAAATATTTGCATAAGAAAATTGTTAAGTAAAATTTATTATTTAAAAATTATTTAAATATAATATATTCACTTATAAAGATAATATAACATATTTATACTTAAAAATATGTTAATTTAACTTATTAGTTAGAGTAAAAAATGTATTCCTGCAATTTTTATGTGCATTAATATCGTAACCTGCATTTTTTTTACTAACAATTAATGTTAATAATTGTAATGATAATGAAAAAATTAACAATTTTAACTTATCTCTGTCGGCTTAGTTGAAATATTGTTTAAAAACCTTACAATTCAAAGTAAGAATTGTGTTACGTTTACTTTTATGTTCACCTATTTAAGTTGGCTTGTGCTTTTTTTTTTATTAAAAGTTAGTTTTAATAATATAATATCTGTAATAAATTTGAATTAAATTTTATAAAAAAATATTTTTAATTTAAACTTATCTGCTTTGCCATTATTGAAATATTGATTAAAAAGTTATTGATTTATATTATGTGCATGTGCATATGTGCACAATTAGGATAACGCAGATAACTCTATTACAAGTTGATTCTAACAATGGTAATAATATTAATTAAAATGTTAATAATTGCAAAAATAACATTAAGAATGCTTAAAATGAGTAAGCAATAATATACGCCTACGGTAGTAGCCACCTGCGTATATACTTTGCTCCTCCGCTTTGCTCACTGTTCTTCGCGTTTCGTACCACTTTCAGAGACTCGTTCCACCCCCTAAGTGAAAAATTAAAAATATGCTGTTTTCAGAATTAAAATACATTGATCAGCCTTAAAAAGGTGATTCTCGCAAATAAGCCCTTAAATTTTTGAACACGCCTTATTCAAAATTTATAAATCCAACAGAAACCTTCTTCTGCATAGTTGAACTCCACATTATAACCTATCAGTTCCCAAAAAATTACTTCTTAAACTTCATACTGAACGGAGATATGATTTTTTTAAAAATGGTTAATAAAAGGAGTTTTTCGGCGTAAAATGCTCGCAAGAGTTCTATAACTATAATTTTGTGGGTTTTTTAATTCTCTAAAAAAGTGTCATTGACAGCATCGCGATATCTCTAATAGTTTTTAAGTTATTTGTGAAAAAACAACTAAAAAATTACCTTTTGTTTACAGTTTTTATTATTTAAACAATTACTGTATCCAAATTCGCTGGAGACAGATCCGGCGTTTATATCTATTTACCATGTTTTAAAAGGTTGTTTCCGGCTAAATTAAAGTGATAAAATGAGCTCTTTTAGTGCTCGTATCATATAAATAGCTATTAGTGATAAGTGACCACATTAGTTTCGGCCTTACTTAAAGCAAAAACCAAAGCCAAAGTACAATTTTATATAAGGCTATTTATAAAAAAAATTATCTGTATTCGAATTTTTATGGTGACACTGTATACTAAGTGCATATTTATTAATGATTAATATACTTTTCCAAAGTTTTTGAGGATAAGTTTTTAATGTATCCCTTATATAAGAACACACGAATGACCCTTAAATACCTATAATTATTAACAAAAAAGCAACGGTTGTGAAGACTAAAAATGGCACTCTGTTTAATTTGCGAAATTCTTTCACACACGAAAGTCGAAAAAGGCAACTAATTTGTTTTTAATTTGATTCGTGAGACAGGGCGTAAACTGAAATATAAGAACCACTTCCCACCCATTTCCATGTTACATCCGACCTCGGCTTCCGAGTGTTCGCACGTGATTGCGATTTCCAGTTAACTTTCATATTGTACAGAGGTGAAGTTGAAAAACTGAATTAAACAGTTTTTTGATGGGGTTACGTCAGGAAATTGTTTGATACAAAACTAAATTGGATTGAACCCATTAATTTCCAAGTACGTAAAGTATATATACATATATATATATATATATATATATATATATATATATATATATATATATATATATATATAATATATATATATATATATATATATATATATATATATATATATATATATATATATATATATATATATATATATATATATATATATATATATTATACGGGTGCCACAGATATGAGTGCATGCATGGGGATCTCGGAAACCGTAAGAGATACGAAGTCGGTTAAATTATGGCAAAGTTGCGCATTTAGGTGCCTAACAACATTCCGATTAGGGTTTTAAAATTCCGAGTACTTCCGGGGATATCCGGAAAAACCGAAATTTGCTGATTTCGTTTTTATTTTTTCGCGTTATTTAAAGAGATATGGAAAAACAAAGACACTTATGGCCACTTTTTAAGCTCTACAAAACAGCGTTAAGAGATTTTCCGTGAGACGTTTCGTTTTCGTTGGACCATCATCATCTTTATTTTTTTAAATACGGACCTGGGTTTTTTATTTAATTTTTTTGAACCCTCTATTATCCCAATTTCAAAAATGTATAACACTTAATATTTATTAACAAATATGGAACGCCCCTATAAGAAATGATGTGCGTTCCTTGTCTTACTCATTGTCTCTTATGGAAAATATGTTTATTTAACAGAAAAATATTAAGTGTTATACTTCATTGTAATTGGGATTATAACTGCTTCACAAAAATGCAATAAACAATTGAGTGCCGCATTTAAAAAAATAAAGTTGATGATGGTTTAACGAAAACGAAACGTCGTACATAAAAATCTTTCAACGCTGTTTTGTATACCTTAAAAAGTGGCCATAAGAAAGTGTCTTTTGTTTTTCCATATCTCTTTAAATAACGTCAGAAAAAAATTTAAAAGAAATCGGCAAATTTCGGTTTTTTCTAGATATCTCCGGAAGTACTCGGGATTTTACAACTTTCTAATCGGCATGTTGTTAGGCACCTAAATGCGCAACTTTGCCATAATTTAACCTACTTCGTATCTCTTACGTTTCGGATCCCCATGCATGCACTCAATCTGTGGCACCCTGTATATATATATATAAATATATATATATATATATATATATATATATATATATATATATATATATATATATAATATATATATATATATATATATATATATATATATATATATATATATATATATATATATATATATAGATATATATATATATATATATATATGTATATATATATATATATATATATATATATATATATATATATATATATATATATATATATATATATATATATATATACATATGTACAAGCTAACATCGGCTTTACTAGAGAAAGCGTTGGCGCGATAAGTCTACAATGTTTCTCTCTCGCTCTGCTTGCTGATTGCGGTAAGTATATGCTCGAAGGTTGTAAAACTTACCAACTGTATTAAATGTCATCTGTATAAGCTAACTCATTAAGCTTATTTCTACTAAAGAAAGTCTTGGCGTGATAAGTGTTCGACCTTTTTTTCTTGCTCTGCATGCAATCACGCGCCAAGGCTGCTTCTAGTAGGTATATGCCCGAAGAGCTATATATGTTTTTTATATATATATATATATATATATATATATATATATATATATATATATATATATATATATATATATATATATATATATATATATATATATATATATATATATATATATATATATATATATATATATATATATATATATATATATATATATATATATATATATATATATATATATATATATAGGACATAGGGAATCCCATGTAAATTTTGAAGTGGTTCCAATATTGGCTCCCTAATTATTTTAGAAGAAAATATTATTAGGATTTTTAAAGAGCACGAAAAGTTGTACCCAGTGTACAAATTTTAGCTTTTTCTCAGTCCGCCAGCTAAGAGATAAATGCTAAAATAAGTTACGAATCTACTATCTTTTTACGCGCCCTGTATTATTAGAAGTTTATAATAAAATACCAGAAAAATTATTTAACCTCTTACTCTCAAGTTGTCATATCAATGTCACATCATTTTTAAATATTGAACCACTCAAATCAAGAAAAAATCATATTATAAAATAGTTTTATCAGGGAAATAGTTATCGAAGAGTAGCGAACATGCTTGCAGCCAATTTTGCAAATAGGCCAATACCAAGTAAATCGACAATAGAACGGACGATAAAAAAATTTGAAACTACAGGCTCAGTAATCAATAATTGCAAATGTGAAGAAAATCCACGTGAAAATTAGAGACAAATTGTACAAAACGAGGGGGATTTAGACGTGATACTTTGTGTAGAGGAGGCCGAAGGAAACATTAGCACGAGACAGCTGGAGGGCATTACTGGACAAGACCACACCACAATACCTCAAATTTTAAAAAGATGTAAATATCATGCTTACAAGTACGAAAGACACCAAGAATTAAGAGACGGAGACGAAATACGACGACAGGAATTTTGCTTTTAGATGATGGAGAGGACAAACACTGACAGAGGTTTTTTACAAAATATTTGCTTTACTGACGAATGCACTTTTACATTGAACAACGAACCCAACATTTAAAATTGCCGGTACTGGAGTAATGAAAACCAAAATCGATTTGTTGAGACAAGGACTCAATATCCACACAAAAATTAATGTTTTGTCGGGCATTTTCGGCCACCTTGGACCATTTTTCCTTGACCGAAATTTAAATGCGGAGTACTTTCTGGAACTTTTAGAGGAACACATTTTGCCTGCTTTGAACAACCTTGCTCGTGAAAGTCAAGAGATTTGGTATCAAATGGATGGCTGCTCAGCACACTGAACCAGAGCTGCGCGCGAATACTTGAACAACGCATTTAATAACGACGTCATAGGCCCGAACCACGCAATATCTTGGCCAGCCAGGTCTCCGGATTTTTCGCCAAACAATTTTTTTCTATGGGGACATTTAAAAACTAAGCTTTATACCAATTAAAAATATTAAAATTTAGACCAGCTAAGGAATGCTATTTCTGCTGAATGTGCCAGAATATCAATGTACCAACTAGCCAACGTAAGAAATGAGTTTTATAATCGTTTGGGTTATTGTCTGGCAGTTAATGGGGGAATATTTGAGCATTTGATAAAATACTGATATTTTCGTCATAAATTGATTTCTAAATGTAGACAAATTTGTTTTATTGTCTTGCGTAACTGTGAGTGCATGTGTTGGAATTAGCTGTAAACCAAAATGAAATGCGAATTCTTTTGAAATTCCTATAAAATTGGTCAGTTTTGGCAATGACATTATAAATTAATGATCTAAATTGTCACTGATAAATCAATATGGTGTTTTTATTATTGATTTCTAGAGTACAGGGTGCATTATGAGATACTACTTTGCAGAAGTATTTAAGAGTTTACTCTTTACTGGTTGGTTTTAAAAAAGCTCAAATTTTCATTTTGGGTGGAACTTATAGTGCTCTTCAATAAATCCTAATAGCATTTTTTTCTACAATAATTAGGGGAGCCAATATTTGACTAGTTCAAAATTTACATGGGATTCCCTATGTCCCGCTCGGCGAAGCAACACCCGGTATATATACAACAAATAGCGGAAATGCGGTTTGTTATGAGTTAAATGATTAGGAAAACATTTAGTTAATCAATCCTCTGTATTTCGACTCAGTTTGTGTCTTTTTTAAAAGATATATTTAAAACAACAATATTAACAACAAAAAATCTCACAAAATAAAATTACACACAACAAGAATTTTATGAGACCACGTTAGATTTAGTCTCAACAATGTGAATTATAATTTAAAGATTAAAATAAACCTCTAAGAGTTAAATTCTTAAAAGAATCAATACTATTTTTTTATTCTTTAAATTGATATCAGTGAGGCAAAACTTATAAAAACACGTAAAATGCCATAAAAACTATGTAAAAACATTTACACGTACAGAAATAATTAAGATACAGGATTAATATCAAATTCTTACAGAAATAAACAGGTTGAAAAAAAGGGTCACAACCAAAATGGCGGACACATAATAATACTATTCCAAAATATTGCAGCAGATGACACTTAACTGGTCAATATGGGATCTAGAATTGATCGGTTAGGCTCTATATTGATATGGGTCATCTCTAGTTTTTATTGCATTTTAAGTGTTTTTAAAAGTTTTTTTACTGATATAATTTTAAGAAATAAAAAAATAGTTATGATTCTTTTTACGTTTTTAAAAATTTAGCTCTTGTGTGTTTATTTTGATCTTTAAATTATAATTCTTTTGCTGTTTACGTTGATAAGTATTGTTGTTTTCTCTATTTATATAAAATATATATATATATATATATATATATATATATATATATATATATATATATATATATATATATATATATATATATATATATATATATATATATATATATATATATATATATATATATATATATATATATATATATATATATATATATATATATATATATAACAACGGTTAACAAAGGGACAAATGGACCAAAATTTGAAATATACGAATAAAATAATTCTTGATAAAAAATTCTGCTTGCCGAAAAAATATGAACTAAAATAAGAAAATAGATTTTTATCATCCAGGGCGACTCAAAAATGCAAAAACATAAAATCAAACAGGAGCAGACAGTCATTTTTTGGCCTTTAACGGTGAAATAATAAATAAAAACCTTGCTCCAAATTTACTTCTAAACCTAATACCAAACTTACTGAAGAAAATTTAAATTTATAAAAAATTAAAATAAATCAGCATTTTTGCAAGTACGCATTTCACTACTTTTACTTGATTATCACCTATACAATACTAAACACTAATAAAAATAAATATACAATGAAAAAAATGTAAAATGTAAAAAAAATGTAAATTTAAAATGCGTATTTGCAATTGTTGTTTTATTTTTCGTAAATTCAAATTTTCTTTAGTATGTTCGTAATCAGGATTATAAATAAATTTGGAGCAAGTTTTTTATTTACCATTTCTCGTTAACAGGCCAAAAACAAGTGTTTGCTCTTGCTTGATTTTGTATTTGCATTTTTGAGACGCCCTGTATGATAAAAATCTATTTTTCCATTGTAGTTTAAATTTTTTGGACAACAGAATTTTTTTATCTAGAATGACTTTTTTTCGTATCTTTTAATTTGTGGTCCATTTGTCCTTTTGTTAACCATCCGCGGACATATATGTATGTAAATATTTATATATATATATATATATATATATATATATATATATATATATATATATATATATATATATATATATATATATATATATATATATATATATATATATATATATTTAGTATATAAATATATATATATATATATATATATATAGATAATGTATACATATATGGAAGCAATTATTTTTAAAAAGTCTTGAGCTGAAAACTTCCCCAGTTAAAAATTTAAAAACAATTGGCAACAGCGCTACCCAGAAGCCTTACGCGTGGAGTACGTTGCGATGTTTTTTTCCGTTTAAATAGGGATAATATGCTGATATGTTATTAATTTACGCGAAAAATGGGTTGGTCGAAGTGGGGCTTGTGTAGGAACTAGAGGACGACATTTTGAGCAAGTCTTTTAGACGATTTTTTTTGCATAATTGGAGGCATTTTATTTTTTAAGCAAAATAAAAAAGTGCTGTTTTAAGACATAATTAATTGTGTTCTTAAAATGGTTGTTTAACCTAATTTTGTGAAGTACAATAAATTTTAATTACATATAAATACCTCAACTAAATAAAAATTTCTTAAAAAAAATGTAAATATGTAAAAAAAACGCAACAAATTTTTCGTACTACTCGATGAGAAAAATTAAAATGGCGGATCTAATATGGTCGACAAAAATTTCAAAAATATGTTTTATTGTAATTCGTAATTAGCGACCCCGCATTGTATTGTAGATTTGTAAATTTTTTGGAAGGAAACTCAGTCATTTCAAATAGACAAAATGGTTCTGGAAGGGGAAAATCAACAATTCGGGCAATGTACATTAACACTTGTTAATATATTTGAATCCTTAAATAACAAAAAGCAGACCCTGACTATGTGTTTGGATCTTTCTAAGGCTTTGATATAAATTGGAAATGTATGGTATTAGGGGAACTGCGCTGACCTTGATACAGTCATATCTGACCGGAAGAACTCAGCAGGTGGTGGAGTCTGATATCTGCGGCACAATTTTTAAATCAGAAAAAGTAAATATGATGTGGGGAGTTCTGCAGGGCTCGATTCTGGGACCTTTATTATATATTTTATATACAAACGAATTGCCGGACGTATCAGGAGAGCAGACTGTACTATATGCTGATGATACCATATTTTACGTAAAGCAGTTTATTTGTGATTTTTTCGGTAAAAAAAAGTCATGTGAGACATCAATTCTAAGGGTGGATTTTTACTTTTTATGGTCTTTTTTTAATAAATATACCTTAATTTTTTTTATTTTGAACCTGTGCTTTTAGGTTAAAAAGTTTTTGTAATGCGATGGCTTGATTTTGACCCCAGATTTTTATTTGGGAAAAAATTGCTTTGAGATACATATATCGCATGTAAAGTACAGACCCCTTTTCTATTCTGTGTGACTGTACAATAAATGTACTTGCTACAAAAAAAAATCTTTTATTTTTGACTTTATGTCGTAAATAATATGAGAAAGTATTAGGAACGCAAACAAATTACACCTTAATGTTTATGCATGCAAAGCTTCATTTTTTTTATACATTTTCTAACTCTTTTCTTAACCATCTTTTAATAAACAATTTATATCTTTTGTTTACGCAAAAAAACGTATTATTTAAAAACCTCGGCTCGTCCTCTTTTTAGGCTTGAAAAAACATCTGCTTCGTTTATTTCGCACGTTTTCCCATATTGGACAAAAACAGAAAATATTGACGTCATTACGAAACAGCAAATTTTAGCACAGTGCTTGCAAGAAGCTATTTTAGCTCGACGGCGGCGACGGCGACCGGCAGGGTTTGACCGGCATCCCGCTGAGCTCTTCCAATTAACGGACAGAGTGAGGCTTTCATAACATTATTACCGCTGACCACAAAGGCCCATTAACTCTTAGCCGTCATCATCAGCGTCATCATGGCGGCCATGGCGGCGTTTTAGCCTAATTTGATATGAGGGGGAGTAAAGTCGGATTTGGCCGTGAAAATATCGTTACAATCTAACCTACTTTAAATATGCATAAACCAGGTGATTTAACATTTATCGCTGAAAATTAAAGGTGGTATACACAGATCCCTAAGAAGAAATACACACATGCTTAGAATCTCGGTATATTAAAAAGTTTAACTATTAATTCATTAATAACTACTTATATCTTACTTTAAACCATGTTGAATCGTGTAATACGATTCTAGATTTATCAGTGCAAATAAACAAACTACCGCAAATATATAGCTCATAAAAACTGCCTTTGAAAGGAGCCCAAAATAATAGATACAAATATTTCGATAATTCACAATTTTATTAGTTGTTTATCAATCTTAGTACTTCAAAGGTATTTTCAAAAACTAGACGTCATCGAGTTGAAAATGAGATGTCGAGGACTGTGGGGGTGCTTAAGACTGAATGCTTCAAATTGATGTGGCACCATTTAGAGTGTTATCTCATGTCTCTGGGGCCGTTATCGTAAGACTGAAAGCGCACAAGGATCGACCAAGGATGACAACTTTTCATATGGACCAATATGGTCAGTTAGAAGCTCGAAAAAATGACACAGTGACCGCACCACAATTAGTTAATCATCTGCGCCGAGCTCATATTGTGATTGTTTTAAGACATACCATATATAGAAGGTTGGAAGAGGTGGCCTAGTTAGCCAAAGATCTTGGAGATGCCAACCCTTAAAACGAGGGAATTGCGCCAGTCGACTAGCGTGGACCCAGGAACATGTCATTTGGGAGCAAAATCAATGGCAAAATGTTTTACTTACCGATAAATCTCGGTTTAATTTGTATTCAGCTTCTCGAAGGATACGTGTATGGAGAGCACCTGGCAGAAGAAATCGAATCCAACAAACACAGAAAGTTCACAGCTACAGAGGGGGAACAACTATGGTATGGGCAGGAATTTCGCTTGTTGCTCGAACTGAGGTTGTTTTTTAAATTGTTATGATAGAAATATTCTAGAACCTGTTATGGCTCTGTGCGCCCATAATATCAGTACAGATTTTTTTTATTGCGTGATAATGCCACTTCCCATACAGACAGAGTCACAAGATGTTTCCTGGAAGAGCAGAAGATTCGTGTTTTAGAGTGGTCAGCTCAATCACCCGATCTCAATCCCATTAAGCATGCCTAGATATGTTAACAAGAGTTCTTTAGGGCCAAAATTAATTTAGAAACCGAGATCAGGTGTTTCAAGCTCTTCCTCAGTGTTGGATGGTTGCTCGAACTGAGGTTGTTTAAATTGTTACGATAGAAAATTCTAGAACCTGTTATGGCTCTGGCAGATAATATCAGTACAGATTTTATTTTATTGCGTGATAATGCCACTTCCATACAGAAGAGACAAGATGTTCCTGGAAGAGCAGAAGATTCGTTTTAAGTGGTCATCAATTAGCGATCTCAATCCATTAAGCATGCTGATATGAGCGAAAGTTCTTTAGGGCCAAAATTAATTTAGAAACCGAGATCAGTTGTTTTAAGCTCTTCAACAGTGTTGGATGGCAATTCCCCAAAAAGAGTTTCGTTAATCAAATATTGGGATAAATTTAAAAGCAAGCACTTTTAATTTTCCACAATCGCAGCCATTACCAAAGGGGCCCCACGAGCCGGTTTTTCCCCATTATCTTGCAGCCTTTTCACTTTTAACGCATTTGCTAAAGCCTTTTCCAATGAAGTGATTAACAGACCAAAAACTATAGGCTGTCACGAGCTCGCCGAAGTGTCGAATGTTCCTTTGGAATATTGGTTTCAAAATTTAAATTACTGCCTGGTCCTATTCTCTGTTCCTCAGAACCAGGTCATAAAATTATGAAAGCATTATTCATGTTGCATAATTTCACTAAAATACGTGAACGGTTCTGAGAGTGTTACCCTGCAGTCACTTTAACCTGATCTCCGACGAAATATTGAAGAAGCTCTTGCTCTTGAAAAACACTTTGTTAATATGTTAATCAGCCATATACAGCTTTGCCATGGCTTGCTTAATATGCTCTAAATTAAAACAATAAAAAGAATAGCTAAGGTTTATTCCAGTCACCCAAATCTTATCTATTTCATTGAATTTCCTTTTAACTTCATGTTTTGTTTTCTCTTAAATTTGTCGATTTGAATATTGGTTAAAAGTGTAATCATATAATACGCCATATTTTCCTACAGCTTCCACAAATTTAAAATTAAAAATAGGATCATCCTTCATATGACGCTTTAAAATACAGCAGGTAGTGTCGTATGTGCTGATACCAAATTTTAGATACAGATACTGATACTTCACAACCTTCAATTCCGATACCGAAAATGTATCTGAAATTAATAGAAATTTAAATTAAAACTTGTTTTTATTATGTTTTGTTTTATTTATATTAACACTCAAAATAGTCAAAATTAAAACCAAACATTTAATAGTTTAAAAGTTAAAACATCCATTATCTTTTAAATAACTGTTTGCTCATCTTCTTTTCCGCTAAGTAATCCAGCTTTATAACGAGGATTTAAGAGCGGAGTAATTAAATACAGATCAACCTGTTTCATAAAACTGAAGAGATTCTTCAGTCCTGGTAATAATTTCTTTGCGAGTGATTTTGCACCTTCTACTTCTTTTAAAACAAATTCGATGCTCTTAGTCGGTGAAAAAATATTCTCCAAAGAAGCGGAATTATTACTTAGTCTTTGTAGCTCTTAAAACGATTTTAAAATTTTAACTACTTTTTCAGCAAGTAGCCAGTCATTGTGCGGCATGTTCATAAAATTTGCGGAAAAAAAACGAACATGTAAAACAAACATTTCGGATGTTTAAAAATAAAAAATATTAGGAACATAAACGATATTACGGTAAACGCCAATAAAATTTTATTTACATGTCTGCTTAATGTACGAGATGCAACTAAAAATATGAGCTCTAATAAAAAGTAACACGCCGACGACATATCGAAGACAGGTCGTGAAGAGATTTCTTTTGATTGAACGACCGGCCAAAAACTACATGCAGCTTTAACAGTATAGTAATAAAAGAACTACCAACCTAACAACAACAAAAATTGCAGATAGCGTCGTTCTCTTTGGTCGAGACCGAAAACATAAATGACTGTACTTCTCATCTACAGTTAGTTATTTTTACTGTATTTAAAATTTAAATATACTTTAGTTTTATACATTGTCGAGAATACCTTGACTTGGCAAATACACAAAAGACCAAAACTAACGCTTAACCTTGGATATAAAATTACTTTCCCCGAAAATTTTGTTTAACTTTAACTTTTGTACGTTTACCTTTATGTTGCACAATTTAAACCCGCTTTGGTGTGACTGACATTCGCTTTAAGTAAGGTAATGAGGAAAGTTTGCAAAGTAATCAAAAAACGATTTAAATTTATAAATAGGAGCAGTTAAATTTTCTAAAAGGTCCTTTTGACCTACATAAAATTTCCCGTAATTTTAAAAACGATTTTAAACTTTAAACTATGCAGATCTGAAGTAAAATGTGCATATAATAGGTAGTTTTATGAATTTAGTTTCAATTATGTTTTTTGTATTTTGATTTCATAAAGTCCATTTTATGCAACTTTATGCTTATCATTTCATCAAATATCTTTAATTTTAAAAAGTTTGCTAATGCGAGGATTTTTACCCTGACGTTTCACCATAGCATAAAGTTTTAACTAAAAGAATATGAAGATCCTGGGAGAAATGTAACGTCTAAAAAATCCATTAAAAAAACACATTTTATTTTAAAACCTATATCCAATGTTGACATTACAAACTTTTGAAAATTTAAAGTGTCACGTTTCTGTACTTTTACATTTTATCGGGACGGCAATGCATATGCCTGCCTAGGCAGGAAAATGCGTTTTTCCCATTTTGTACAGAAATTCACTACATTACAGACCTTAAAATCATACAGTAATAGACCATTTTACAACATAGCAACCATTACTTTATAAAACCAATTTAACAAAAAAAAAACGATTATTTTAAACAGTGTGACCATAAATATTAAAAGAACAATAGTGTAAGTTAGAAAAGATTTTTATTTACAACCATGCATGTAATAATGACATTTCACCTATCTTTAAAAGGTGGAAAGTTGACGTTTTTTGACTTCTACTTTCCACCCGGATGGAAAGTGCTCACTTTCCATCCGGTTGGAAAGTAATTTTTTTGTAATTTCATTGAATATTGATATTTCAAAATGGTATAGTGACACACGAACATACGCATTCTAATAATAATAATAATATTCTCGAATTTCTGGTGGAGTAGCAGCAAACTCAAATTCCTCATCTGATAACATTTTTTTTGGATTTGCAAAATTAAAACAAATTACGATTCAAATTTAAAGCGTCTATCTTCCAATGTATGTATTGACACTTTGACAACCCGTTACCATGACAACGATACAAATTGCGAAGCACGGCCACCTAATAAAATTATTACCGGATCAATTTTCATAATTTTATTCTAAGGTAATAGGAAATGAATAAAGTGGTTGTAAATAAAATATTATACAAACCTCGGTGGAAAGTTTCATTTCTGTCTCGAGAAGTATAGTAGACCTCGGCTGCGCCACGGGCTACTAACGCATCTCTCGACAGAAATGAAACACTTTCCACCTGGGTATGTAATATACTATAACTTTTGACCCCGCTGTATAAACCAATTGTTGCTAAACATTTTTTTTCATTTACCACAATTCCCACAGGAACTTCTTGGGTTAGTCCCA
>JAHBCN010016030.1:0-20020 GCA_019359885.1 Listronotus oregonensis
GAGCATTACCTACTAAAATTGCCTCGTGTAAAAGAAAAAGCAATGGCCCAATCCTTTTTTTTCACTCTCCCCGACCAACCAGCATGCGAAGCTAGAGAAAAGGGATTACGCTTGTTGGCGTTTCTTTCTTCAGCGGGGGGTTAAGCAAAACCGGGTTAAGAAATAGCATCATTACTAGTCTAAAAGTTAATTTCAGGTCCCTTTTTTTTTATATTTCTTATCTTATAGAAATTTGAGAGGGATACAAGGGGGTCTGGCACCTGGAAAGGTTCTTTAAGATGATCATTTAAAAAGTTTTTGAAAACTTTGACTTATAAAACACCTTCGTTTAAAGCTAATTTAAGACAGTTTTTAAAAAGATTTGTCTTAAAAAACTTTAAAATTGATTACTTAAGTACCCAAAACCCGATTGAACTAGGAACAATAAATAATTAATAAAATGTTTTGGTTCTTTAATATAATTAATCATTCCTGATAATGTTTGCCCTAAATATTTGTCAAATGAAAAAAAAATTTTATTTATAGTCTAAAATCTGAATTAGGTATACCCAAAAAAGTTTTTATAAATGGGATAGTTGCCGGTCAGACTGGTCTGCTCGTCATTTAAATTTCCCTTTTTTAAACTTCAATCCTTAAAATAAATTACAATATGCGAATGACAAAAAGTTTTTATTTAATAAAAATTTAGAATTGTTTTCATTTTTATATGAATTTTTTAAAAAAATTTAAATTATATTTTATTTTTTATTTAATTTTATTTATAACGGTCCACTTGTCACCGGCATTTTTTGGGGTTTTTGTTTTTTTTCAGGCGGTTGAAAATTGAAAGGTTTTAAATTTTATCCCCAAAAGCCAACTGCTTTTATAAAAACTAAAAAAAATATTTTTACAAATATAGTATGTAAAAAATTTTTAAAAATGGACTGCCAAAAAAATATGGTCGAGGAAAGATAAATTTTAAAATAAAATAAATCAAATTTTTTCTTGAATAAAGTCATTCTTATACTTTTTTCTTTGACAGTCAATATACTACATTTTTTTCTTTAATTCTATAAGTAAAGTCTTTAGTAATTTTTACAATTTAAAAAAAAAAAAAATTAAAAAATATTTTTTAAAATAAAAAAATTAAGTGGTTAAAATATTCATATGGGTACTGTTGAAAAAAAATGCATTTGAAAGAGTATCTTTTTTTTTTTTTAATTTTAAAAAAAAAATTATCACCATTTTTTTTGCAAATGTTCAAAACATTTTAACATACTATATTTTCAAAAATAGTTTTATTCGGTTGGAAAGGGGAAGTTGCCCCTAATTTAAATCTCGTACTACAGGAGTACATGGCAACTTACTAACGATTGTCAAATACTGGAAAACAAAAAACATCAGAAAAAAACATGACAATGGCAACAATAATGTTTTAAAGTTAATTCACAATACAATTAACCAATTTTTTGGTAAAAACTTGTAAAAAAAATATTTTTGAAAAATTTAAAAACCCTGATGCATAAGGAAAATTTTTGCTTAATAAAATTTAGTGCTGTTTCCAAGATATATTTTTCAGTCGTCTTTTTAAAATTAAAACATTAGTCAAACCATTTCTATATTTATCATATTCTTAATGCCTTATATTTTAAAACATATTTTTAACAAAAAAGTTATTTTATTTTCTCATAATTTACCAAATTATGACAAGGATCCCATCATCGTTATACATATTTATATTTGTTCTAAATAATTTAAAAAATAATGACAAGGTAAACCTAATAAAAGACGGTACCATACAGTATAGGCATTTTTTTAAAAGCAATAAATAATTAAATACTTAATCAGTATAAAAAATAACCTTTAAAAAAAACCTTTAAAATAAAATTAAATGATTCAAATTGGTATTTGTTGAATAAAGAACCTAATGTCATATTTGTGAAGTAAAACTAAAGCATTTTTTGGAAAAAATTTTAAAAAAATATTAGGCATTTACCTTACTTTTTATCTAAATATCCACACACAAAAATTTCAGCTATTTAATAAATGGCAATACCTCTACACCTTAATTTAATTTACTCATAACAATGTTATAGGCAAATTTCAAATGTTAAACCAGTTTTCATATTTTTAACAAGCGTCAAAGGTTAGTCCCCCTTTTTTATATATGCATTTTTTTGACATGCCTTTTATTTTTAATACATATTTTTAACAAAAAGTGTTCTTTTATTGTATCATATTTTGCCAAATTATGTCAACAATGCCCATCACAGAAAAAAGCATATTTAAATTTGTTACTAAAAAAAATTAAAAAAGTAATGACTAATAAACCTAATAAAAGACTACCATACATTGTAGGCATTTTTTTGACAGGCAATAAATAATAAGATACTAAATGGGGTAAAATTCCTTTAAAAAAATTTAATATAAAGGTAGGTAAATGATTTAAAGTAGGCAGTGCAGTCGGCATGGCATTTGTTGGATAAAGCACCTAATGTCATATTTTAAATTAATACTTAAAGCACTTTTCGACAAAATTTAAAAAATAATTAAGCAGTAACCGTTTACCTTCTTTTATCTAAATAACTGGCTAAAACAAAAAAAATTTTAGCTATTTAATAAATGTTAAACCAGTTTAAGTTTTAATTTTCATAGCAACTAGACCCGGTTAGGGCCTTAAATTTTTTTGGTAAATATAGCTGTCATTGTTTAAGTAAATTATTATCCCAAATCCATTTGCTCAAATAAATAAAATTCATATTGTTTGCGATATTGGCATTTCGCTCTTCCCCAAATGATTTATGGCGTCAAAATATTTATAATTATGCCCAAATCTAATACTAACACCCAGTTAATGATTTATATCAACCAAACTTTTTAGTTATTGCCTTTGTACGTCAGTTTTCACCGCTCATATTTCAATTTATATTAGTTACATTTTCAATTATCATAGATAGCATGTTTTACTTTTTTTTGTAATAATAATTAAACATTTGGTTTTTACGCACCATTTAAAGATTATTAAAAGTGCTCCTACACTCAGTTAAAATAATATTAATAAGGGTGTTAACTAAATTTTAAACTTTAATTAAGATTTTATAAACTTTTGGTTTTATTGTACTGGCCATGAAAGTTGTAAAATTATTTGATAAAATTGTGTATACATTCTTATTCTTTTAAAAAAAAAATGACCCATTTAAAATTTAGTTTTTTTATTTGAATTGTTAATTATTTCAAATTTTTTATATTTATGACAACCCACAAAAGGGTTTTATAAAGCCTAGGTGGAAGCTACCGTAGGGTTAAAATAAGAAAAGTCACCAACGATATAAACCCTGGCGCATCGGCATTATGTTCTATCTTGAGGCCGAAAATAACGAGTCTTTTTTTTTTTTCTTGGGAACAAAATCTGCAATAAGTGAAGATGTTAATTCTCCATGGAAGTAGTAGAAAAAGAAACTTAATTTGGAACATTATACAAAAAAAATCCAACAAACCTCGAAAAAACTGGAACAAGACCGTATGCAAAAAATTGAGAGTTAAAATGAAAAGTCTTGTAGACAAAAGAAATTTGAGTTAATCCCAAAAAACCCAAGAACAAAACAAAATTGTAAGTACCACAAGGGAAAAATATCCAACTTTTTCAAAAAGAATAGCCAAAGATTACCTTAAAATTTTTAACCCATTTAAATTCAAGAGAGTGTTTAAAAAAAACAGATGTAAAAATTTTAAAAAAGGTTTGCAAACAGTATATAACTACTAATTTTTTACTTGCCTTTTCTCTTGACCCAACAAAATCGCGGCAAAAATAAACAATAACAGAAAAAAAAACCCTTGCTTTAAAAACGGTAAAAGGGTTTTTTCCAGAAAGTGATTTATCCCCAAAATCGTAAAATATCCCCCAAACAGAACCAATCTTATGTTTGAAATGAAAAATTTTAAAAAAAGGACCCTTAGACAAAAAGTAATCCCAAAAAAACGTATTCATTTTTTAAAAAGAGCCATATTAAACAATTTTTTTGTGCTTTTTTTAAAGGCATCAGTTAAAAAAATATTTTTAACATTTGTTATGGTTTTATCTCAGAAATCGACTAGAAACCCGAAAAAGCCAGAAAATAAGTTTTTCTGTATAAATATAAATTAGCCTAATATGATAATTCCAATGGTTTTATTTTTTTTGTTAATTTTTAATTTTCAATTTTTTATTAATTTTTTTTTATTTCCCTGTTTTTTAAAACTTTTTTCCCACTAAAGTATTTTCATAAAAAATTTTTTAGTGAACTCTGATAGCTATAAGAATATTAGGATTAATAAAATTTGTTGGTATTACTAAAAATTTTTTAAAAAAACAACTGTTACTTATAATTAAGATATTAATGCCATAAATATAACTTTTTAAAAAATATTTATTTTAGTCATGATTTAAATTAAAAATAATCTAATGATTTAAATCGTGATTTAAATTATTTAAAATTAGGTTTACGCTTTTACAATATTATTAGAATTTAAAAGAATTTTTAAAAATAGAAAATTGTTATTCTAATTTAATATTTTATTCGGTTAAAAACGTTATTCTACTAAAGGCTGTTAAATGATCTTTTACTGGACATTTGCCCATCTGTGATATTCTTATGTATATCTACATGTTTGTCATAAAGATATCATAAATAATAACTTATCCCAAAAAAATAGACAATAATAATTTTGAGATAAAAAAAAATTAATAATTTAAACCCGTTAATTAATTATCTTATTATTTACCTGCAAAGTAACATAGTTAAAAGTACAATGATTTTTAATATATAACCTTTATCTTTATAAATACGTTTAAAAAAAAGTGCTAAAAAAAACCCATATTAAAAAAATAAAAACCCCATAAGTAAGGTACTTTATTTATGGCCACAATTACAATAAAATTTAAAAACAGCCAGTATGTTTACCTTTAAAACATAGCAAAATTTTTAATACAAAATTGTTTTTGTTTGTCTTCAAATCCTCTTTAATAAACAATGTATATAAGCTAAGCAAAAAATTGCAAGTTTGCAAGGTATAATTATTTTACCTTATATCATGTTAACTAGTTTTTAAGTAATACTAAATTATTACCATTTTTATTACCTTTTAAATTTAAAAAAGTGTTTTAAAATTTTTTTCATACTGGACAGTAGTTTAAAACTACTTTTTTAGGTAAAAAAATGTTTTTTTTTTAAAAAATAAATTTAGATATTATTAATAAAAACTTTGACAATTTAATTTTCAAATTTTTTCTTTTTTACGATTTATGAAATATATACAAACACTAAAAAAAACTAGGATAATAAAAATAATTTTTTAAAATTTTCAACATTTCCCCCATGTTTTTAAATTTAGTTTATAAATATACAGTAAACAAAATGTAATTAGTTTATTAGTAACAATTGTTTAAAAAAAAAGATATAGCTAGTTGCGTATAAATTTTTTAATTAAACTGTACGATACCTGTCCCTCACAGCACACGTGTACGTCATTATTCATGGAAGCAAATTTATTATTTCCCCCTTTATTGTTTAACTAGCTTTGGACTTATGACACTATAATTGTAAAAGGGGCCGGTCCATTGGCGTCTCTAGGCTTTTAAAAAGTTTTTTTAAATAAGGAATGGGACCCACACCAGAAAATACTAGATACTATTGATTTAAGGGGAAGGCGTTGGTAAAAAAATATTTTCAAATTTGCAAAAAATACTTAATTTTTTTGGTGTCCTATTAGGAAAAAATCAATTCTCAAAACAAATCTTTTTTTTGTAATTTTTTTGTGCGTTTAATTAAATTTTATAAAAATTTTATACGTTTATCGAAAAACCAAACCGGGTTTAATTTTTTTTTTTCTGAACAATTTTCCTATGCAAATAAATTTTAAAAGCCTCTTATTTTAAAAACATTTATAAAAAAACCCGTACACCCAACGTTTACTCGAAAATCGACCTGTAGATTTAGAAATTTTTTAAAACAGCCATAGTTAAGGCAATAACCCATAATTTATGAAACGTTGGGAATAAAATTTGATTATAAAAGCTACGTCTTACATTTTTCCGAGAAATAAATTATGAGCTTGCTTTTATTAATAAATTATAACTTCTGGATAATATTTTTTTTAATATGCTGAATTTTTATTTATCACTATTAGTTTATTAAACGGGGGCATATTGATATCTACCAAGCCTAGGTAGTTCTACTGCAAAAAAAAAAATATTATAAAAATAACAACCACCAATCCAAATAAATGTACTAAAAAGTTTGCTACAAAAAGTTAACGCACTGCTGTATAGAGACTCTAAAAATTTATTTTGACCAAAATTGTAAAAATTAATATATGTTTTTTAAAGAGTCAGATGTTTGGGTGCTTTCTTTTGCAAGCAGTGTACCCACCCCTTAGTCAAAAGTTTTAGTAAATAAGATTCGTGATATTTCTCCTTTTTGCCTGACCTTACTTTTTAGACTTGGTCTATCTGATTTATTAAATCGGAAAAGCTTTCTACGGCGAAAATAGTTCTGGAATAAAACCCGGGAAAATATTTTTTAAGAATTTTTACAAAAGTTGCTGTAGTTAAAGGGTGGTAATGGCACCACTAAAAAAACCAAAATAATTTTAAATTTAAATTGTTTTTCTTTATAAAGGAGTCCAAAATGTAATATTACTTTTGGTAAGTCTCACTTTTATTTACTTGTGCAGTGATTTAAAAATAAATAAATAATAAATATAACCCTTCATAATGTTCGTCGGAAGTTCATGTTATACAAACATTTTTTTTGTAAATTTTATTCTAGACCTATTTTTTGGTTAACTATTGATAAAAAAAAAATTATTAAAAGGGATTTCGTAACCTTAACAAAAAACCGCCCTAAGTTTGAAAATTATTTTGGACCAAAAGACCTTTTTTGCAAATTTATCTCTATTTAAATAAAAAAGGTTTTGAGCATAATTTAGGTAAGCCAGTATTAAGTGATTAACTAAATGTGCCGAAAAAAGGAAATAAAACAATATTATAAATAACCGACTTACAACTTTGTTACTTTAAAATACTCTAACTACTACATCGGTGACAAGTTCTAAAAATTTTAAGGTATAATAAGGTTCAGTAAAGTACATATAATTGGCCTCTAGTCCTTGGTTTATTAACCGCCCATTTAAAAAAAAGGCCGCACTAAGAAAGTAATTTAAATTAAAGAATTGTAAACTATCACACAAAAAAATTAAAACCCGACAAAAATTCTAAAAAAAAAAAGAAATATTAATTAATAAAAATATTTAAATCATTTAAAACTTAAAAAAAAAAATGTTTTCAAAAAATATTGTATTTAAATGTTAACAATAGTGTTTGATATGTCACGCGTTTAACGATGAATAGATAAGAATAAATAACACTGTCTAACAGAAAATCCTCCCTATAAAAAAATCGTGTGATTTGTAATATTTGGAATTATACTAATATACAACTAACCCTCAAATGTTTTTATTAGCCTCAGATTTCTCGGAAGGGTCTAGTAGGGGGTAATAAATGGGCGACCCATTATTATGGACAGGTAGGTGGATCTATGCTTGAAATATCCCTTTAGTCGTTATTTTATAATTATTTAGTAAATATCTGTTGATTTTTCGATTAGATAATCTACTGTAAGAAAAATGTCGACGCGAATTTGTGTTAATAAAGCTGATAAATTCTGTTATATTTGTGGCGAAGACCGCGAAGGCGTACCAAAAACCGATATCTTCACTAGTAAAAAAGGCATGAACTGTACTTTGATGTAAAGTTGGCGATCAAGATAAGTCCTGGGCCCCAAAAGTGGTTGCATTCGTGTTCGAGAACATTGACGGGATGGCTAAAAGGTACGCATAAATCTATGCCATTTGCAGTTCCAATGGTTTGGAGGGAACCTCAAAAACGTAGATGATTGTTATTTTTGCATGACGAATATCAAAGGAATTATAGCAAAACTAAGCGTAGCATTCAGTATCCCAATGTTCCGTCTGCAATGCGACCAGTACCCCATGACAATTCATTACCCATTCCCCAACCACCTGAGAGTTACACGCTTGATTCGAATCAGACTCTCGGGCCCTTCGCCGAAGCCGGACCAAGCTACATCCCTAGTTCCATTGATTTGCCAACACCTCATTTAATCACTCAAGGTGAATTGAATGACCTTGTTCGTGACTTGACCTCCCGAAAACAAAAGCGGAACTTCTCGGATCCCGCCTGCAGCAGTGGAACCTCTTGGAAAAAGGAGTTAAGGTGTCCATCTACAGAAAAAGGGAATCTACTCTCACAAATTTTTTGCAGCGGACGGTGTTTAGTATTTTCCAAGATATTCCTGGCCTAATGGTCGAACTGAACTTACCATATACGCCCGATAAATGGAGACTATTCATAGATTCGTCTAAAACAAGTCTAAAAGCTGTTTTACTTTATAATGGAAATGAACATCCATCCGTTCCTATAGCCCATTCGGTAAATATGAAAGAAAAAAATATGACAATCTGAAGATGATACTCAGATGTATAAAGTACGAAGATCACAAATGGAATATATGTGCAGATTTGAAAGTGGTAGGTTATTGACAGGACTGCAGTCAGGATACACAAAATACTGCTGCTTTTTGTGTGAGTGGGAAGCCGTGCAAGAGACAAACATTATAAAATAAAGGTTTGGCCTCCACGTGAAAAAAAGAAGTTGGAGTTAAAAATTTGACCGAGAACCGTTAGTTCAGGAAAAAAAAAATATATTTACCTCCACTTCACATAAAGTTAGGATTGATCAAAAATTTTGTAAAAGCACTGGATAAAAACGGAAATGCTTTCAACTATTTAAAAAGAAATTTCCACGTATAAGTGAAGCCAAAATTAAAGAAGGAATTTTTGTTGGTCCCCAAATTAGGCAACTCTTTAAAGATGCCAACTTCACGGACATTTTAAGTGACCATGAAAGACGGGCATGGAATGCATTTAAAAGGTTTGCAAAAAATTTTCTTGGAAACACCAAGTCAGAAAATTATCGTGAACTCGTGGAAGAACTGCTCACGGCCTATCATATTTTAAAATGCAACATGTCCCTAAAACTTCCTTTCTCCATTCCCTTTTTGGTTTTTTTCCTGAAAATCTAGGAGCTATATCGGACGAGCATGGGGAACGATTTCACCAAGACATCGCATCGATAGAGAAAAGATATACTGGAAAGTGGAGCCCGAATATGTTAGCCGACTATTGCTGGACCCTAATACGAGACACATCCAGTCTTTCTTATAAATAAAATAAAATAACACTTGAAAATGTTTATACTGAACATAAATTAACTGTTACTAAAATGTATCATACCTTTTTATTTTTTAAATTAATAAATCAGTATTAAAGTGAGTTTTTATTGAATTTTGCTTAATATCAAAACATGTGTCTCTCCCTCATTATTGAAGGCTGATATCGAAAATCTGAAGCCAGATCTGGATTCAGCAGGCCAAAATATATAAAATCCAGCCACAATCATTCCAGGGAGGCAAAAAAAGTTTTAGAATGTTGGTCAGTGATAATTATCTTATTTTTATACCTACCTAAAGAAACCAAAACTCAAAATACAAAGCTCGACATATACACATATCGACAAACAAATATATTGTTTAAAATATTTACAAGCATTAGTCTTTAGAATTAAAAATATTACATTTCCTAACATACTTTCTATTTCGTTACTTTTTTGTAATTTTTTATTTGGTATTGGTTACATTTTTGTGAATAGTTAAAGTGTATTTTGAAAGTTTTATACAAGTATGCATAAAACAGCTTTATACAGGGTGTCCGGAAAAATGAGATGTGGGAAATTTCCCGGATATAAAAAAATCGCGAAAGGAATACTACAAGTTTATATAAACTTTTTTTGTATAGGCCTTATCTTCAGAAATACTGATTTCTAAACAGCTCCAGCGAAGTCAAGTTTTTAAGACATAAACATGGAACCACCAGGTTTATTTTAATTTTGTTTTAATTTAATCAAGTAAGACTGTTCAAATAACTATCAAAGGAAGTATTGCGAAGTACTTACGGCTACAGGGACGGACTAGCTGTGACACTCATGACCCCCTTTTTTACGCCCTATATTGATAAGAACTTGGAAAAACGTTTTTTTTTTTACAAAACCTATAACTATAAACTAAAATTTAAGTATCTTTATTATTTCTTATCCTAACCGTTATCGAAAAATTGTCCCTTTACTCACACAGTTAGTCCCCTAAGTTATGTCGAGTTGAATATGAGAAAGAGTTCTTCTGTTACCAACATAAAAGATTCAATAAAAAGTTAAACTTTTTTGTTTCCTATTTGATTACAATAAATCGTGATTCTCCGTAAAAGTTCCTCCCTACTATCGAACGGTGCGGAATACGCAAAGATTTTGAGATGTCCCCAGAAATAAAAATGCATTAGTGTTAGGTCGGGAAATCGAGAAGGCCAGGCAATAGGTAGAAAGTAGTGCTAGTAAAGTTGACATTATTTCGTTGCCGATCCAATAGCCAGTTTGCAAACTGTATTCTACGGGAAAAATCTTCAGGAATTAGTTCATGCACTTTTGGAAATGATAAGGATATATAAGCAGTTCGTAAAAAACTTTAAGTACTATTGTTATCAACGTATTATATTGAGCTGATAATTTTTAAATGCTTGTTGACGAACTGGCTTCTACTTTCCTAATTTCCTAAAATTATAAAGACATTTGGTTATAATACCTTTTTAAAAGGGATCGCCTACCCCTTTTCCTTAGTCGTTGGTCACCCTATTAGAATGTTTTTTTTTTTTACTGACGAAGAACGATAAGGAGATATGTCGTGATATAACCTCCTGGCTTTCAAAGCATTGCAAGATGCAAGACCATACATCAGATGCATATCTGCATACTTAATAAAGGTGTTTGCATAATAAAAATTATTGAACAAATATTTTTACCACGAAATTTCAAAAGTACTTTTAATATCAAAGTAAAGAATCTATGTGTCAGCAATGTGAAAGTTTACAAGCTCCAACAATTTTTGTTTTTTTTTTTTTTTTGATGCCAATAAATTAAAACGCACATTTTTTGCACACTTTGGTCTAACTGCAATTTAGAAAAGACATTCTCACCTAACCAGTAAAACCCATATTTTGGATCGCATTTTTTATTATAAGATTGGTTAAAGGTTGAACATTTGATAGGCACAAAAAAGTATGTTTTATCGAAATACGTCAAAGACCTGATGTAATAAGGTGATTTTCTTTTGAAAACAGTTAGAATTAGCGACATGAAGGGTACCAAATTTTACTCAATAGTTAAAGGTTTGTAAAAAGTTGTCGAAAGTTCCTATCGGAAGAGGGCGTAAAAAAGGGGGACATGAGTGTCACAGCTGGTCCGTCTCTACGACTGTAAGTAATTCATAACGATTCCTTTGGTAGTAATTTAGAAAGTCTTTTTCTTCTCAGTATGCTTTATCCTCTCAGGACATTGGCGATCACATTTGCCCATCCAACTTTTTTACACTGCATCAGGCAACAATTCAATTGAAGTCTTTGGGCCATTGTCGCAAGCTTTTCAGTCATGAATTCCTTCTTTTGCCCAGTGCCCCTTTTCCGACCATCTTTCTTTAATTATGAGTTTTAACGTTCCGGATTTGTTGCCTCTCATTATGTGTTCACAGAAACTTGCTTTTCTTTGTTTGACAGTATTCATTATTTCTGTTTGTTTCTCCATACGGCTTAAACCTCGATGTTGGTAGTATGGCCTGTATGTTGTATTTTCCTGTGATTGAACCAATTTCCAAGGCCTTCACTCTCCATTGTGTTGTTTCTGTGAGCGTCCACGTTTCCACACCATTTCTTTTCGAGAATAACTATTCTTAAATACAGCATATATTTTTCCTATAGTAACTAACCTAATATTTTCGGCCCAGCATTGCTATACATATACGAATTTTATATTAGATTAGATTATATATTTAAAGTTGGCATAAAGGTCCTTTACCACTGAAACCCAGATTTTTTGTGGTACTCGAACTGATTTATACTTTAGAAAGTCTTTTTTTTTTATTAGAATCCACAGGCATGATATTAGCTCCTTCCTAAATTTTGCTGGTTTAGGCTTCTCTTCACCTAGCTTTGCTAACCTTATGTTGGTTTTTAGTTTCAGCCCGAGATGACACAGCACATTACATGTATATATTATTTCAACTGAATGATCCCAACTATCATTGAGTACGCAACCGAGATATTCATTTTACTTGTTATTAAATCTTACTTTTTTATCTTGGGATAGTCCACGAAGGCTTAGGCCCAAGTACTTACGTACCCTGGGTATCTCAAATTAAAATGAAATTGGAATTACCTGGTCCTTCAATATTTATGTTTAAAAATTTGTTTCCCGTCGGACCTATAAAAAAAAAAGTGTATATGTATAAACTTGTAGTATTCTTTTTACGTATTTTCTGGAAAATTTCTCACATTTTCCCCGACATCTTGTATATTTAAAACTTACCTTAAATTTAACTGTTAGGAAGTAGAAACATGATCCTAACCTACTATAACAAGTTATTAAGTGTTAAATTTCCTGTATTAAGAGGTTTTGGCTCGAAGACTCGACGTAATAGTTTGCGCAAAATAAGCTCCATCAATCAAATACCAAGGTTAGAAATGTTCGGCTTGAGGCGTATAAAACGTACGATAAATTAACTTTACCGGTCTATCGCCATTAATCTATCAAATTTGCTACGTGAATCTGAGTTAACTATGTTTTGTAGTTCGATAAAATGGAAACGGTATATTGAATTATTGTAAAATTGTAGCTACTCATGCATGTATTATGTTTTCTTCAATTATTAGCTAATTATTTAGTTAAACCTTACAGTTAGGTACAAAATTAAGTCAGTAGACGTTATAGTTTTTATGAAATGTTACTTTAAAAGCTATATTTTCTTCACAGTGCAAGTAAAAAGTTTGAGAACTTTATAGACATTACATTGAGTGTAAATTATACTTACTTTAAAATATCTATACAGAAATTTAATTATATATTAAACGTATTACTAGAGTTCTACGTACGACCTAGAACTTAGAATGTTTAAAAAATGGATACTGAACTGCAAATTAAGAGGGTATCACCACTAAGTATTTTAGACCTACAAATAAAAAAAGCAATAGTTTTAAAACTTAATGCTTTTAAAAAAGAAGTTAAGAGATAGGTATATTTTTCTTTGCAATTTTAATGTGGAATATGCAAGATAACATTAATATTGTTTTTTTGGGAAAATATATATTTTTTTTTTTGTGGTTTAAAGATTTTAAATATTTGATATTTTCAAAACAACCTGTACGGTGACGGCCATTAAATTTTGGGCAAAAAATTTGTCAAATTTTGACTTTTTTGCAATTTTTGTAAATCTTTTTTTTTTCCTTGTTTTATTTTTATTTAATATAAATAAAGCAAAAGTAAAAAAAACATTTAGATATATTTTTAAAAACTATTAAATTAATACATTTATTAACAATTAAATAAATTCAAATAAACTTAAATATCCTTTTAAACAAATTTAGTATTCTATTGCGACCCCGTTCTTTCTAAGACAGAGTTTAGCCTTCCAGGCATCGAATGGACCAAAGCCCAAGCGTAGTCCGGATTTCCTGTAACTCATTCCCCGCTTCTAAAATTTTATTTTTAAGTTCGTTTACATTTTGCGGTCTAAACTCATTTTTTCCCCATTTATTTTTTTTTACTTATAAGCTCCAAACATTTTCCATAACATTTAAATCCGGACTACGTGCTGGCCACGGTAAAACCCTGATACGCTGCTCTTTTATCCATTCTTCGACTTGCCGGGCCGTATGAACCGGACACTTATCTTGCTGAAAGATAAAATTTCGTCCGGAAATCGATCCAGTATGGAAGAAAGCATGATATTCTGTAGTAGGTCTATATATACCTCCACTTTAAACCTTTCTTTGATTAAATCACATACACCAAGTCCTTGTGCACTCAGCCACCCCAAAAATTTACCAAAAATCGCCCACTACTTTTTTTGTATATTTTTTATAAATCGTGTTCCTTTTTATACCTTAAGTATCCTTTGTTGCACGACTGAAACAATTTTTAATCGTGAATAGTATATTTTCCCAACAAATCGGAGGTTCAAAATGTGTTGTTCTTTAGTTGCCGGTTTAACCGATGCTGGGAAATTGCTTTTCGTTTTTGCTGTAACTACAGATTTAAATGGTTGGTTTCTTAAAAAAATTAACTAAATTATTGTTTTTTCTTGATTCGATAGTTTGGGACGACCACTTCCAGTTTTTTTTTCAAGGAAGTGTGTTTCCGCCATTTTTTTTTTTTTAAACAAAATGAAAGTACTTTTGGGATGTTGCTCTTCCGCCACATCCCTTTCTGACCTCTCGCTCAATATAATAAATAATTAATACTTTTTGATCCAAAGTTAAGTTTGGCTTTTAAAAACTTTTTTTAGACACTGACAACGGACACTTGTTTTTTATTAGGTTTTTCAACAGGTATTTATATTCAGAAAAGAAGGTAGCATAAACCTATTTTACGAAAGGGAAAAGAATTGCCCAAGATTTAAAGGCCGTTACTGTACAGTCTATTTCAGATTTACTTCCTTAAAGTTAGGATATATATAACTTATTCGTTCATTCTTTATATATACACTAATTAAATATAAATCGGATTGGGAAACTCCTCCGTAAAGGAGGTTAAATTTTTATCAAACTTCGTCATTTTTGACACGAGGTAGGGCTTTGATTACGAATATAAATGATCTGTTTTTGAAATTTTGTAATTTTTCCGTTAAAAAGCCAGATAAAGTAAAAAAGAGTGAAACCAAATTGTAGGAGAACTAGGTCAAATTTTAGAGCTCAGTTCTTTAAGAAACCTAGATTTTTGAATGGAAACTTGGGCTCTTATTTTAGATAAGTGTTGTTGGTGGGTTTAGAGTTTTAAGGCAACTGGTATATGCACTTAAGCAAAAAAGATGGTCAATATGTACTTTTAAATCTCTAAAAATAAAATTCATAGCCCTTTACTTTTAAACTGTAATGTCTGAGCATTTAACAAGACAATTAAGAAGCAGAAATTATAAATGAGGTGAGCGGAGACACAGGACAAGATCCATTTATTTAAAGATCGTTGTCAAGATTTACAACCCCAACCATAAAGTTATAACGGCGTTTTTTCAAGTCTATAAATCAAACACAGTATTATAAGTAGATATATTTTCTTTTGTGACATTGCTTCATACCTTTAAAGGATTTCTTAGAATTTTCCAAATTTTCAAAAGTCAAATTTACACCATATATTGTTCCAATTTTTTTTCTTGGTAGGCTTAAACTATTTTTTGCAATAAATTAAGTCCCATGGTTCTTTATACAAGAAAGATAATATAGGTTGAAATCAATGAGATGCGCCTTTTTTAAGGTAAAGTAAAATAAAGTTAAACTAATAGAAAAATAAAGCTTAAAATAAAACCTTCTTTTAAGTTTTAGCAAAAGGCTTTGAATAAAAGTTAGTAAACATAGAATAATATTGATTGATCAGCTTGTAAATTTACTAAAAGTTAAGTCACTTAATAAAAATACAATTTAACCTATTTTATATTATTTGGTTTTGTTTATAAATAACACACAGTTGTTGAACTTTACTAAATATTTAAAATTAGTGGTTATACTACAACACCTGGGATCTGGGTCTGTAGTATTACCACTCTAATTTTCGGATCAGATCAAAGACCTGTGACTAAACAGCTAAAACAAAATAGCGCTGGCCAAATATAGACCTGGAAAATAGAATTACACTTTACGCTATTGGGTCACAATATTACGATCAGACTTTATTTAGTTATGATACATTTACAATAATTCGTTGATTTCGACCGCAATAAAATTTAAATAATAACCCTGAAAACCCAGCCCTAAATAAGTTACCTGACAAATATCTATTGTGTAGGCACCGCACCTTCTGAAAAGGTACAGGTCCTTATTACCTACTAATGTCAATAGTTTAGGTTAGCTATTTTGGGTGCTCAATAGCATACACGAAAATACCTTGACAAACTCCAAACGACCGATGAACTAAGATGAAAAGACTCTGCTTTATATTGAACAACTGCAATTTGCCTTTAACCTACATAATATACCAGAAAGTAGGTACAATAATGAATAAAGGAAATTTTAAGTCCAGACCTACATGCGGGTACTTAAAGTTTATTGAGTTTTACAATTAACAGTAGCAGGTAAAACGAGAAATCAACGAATTATTGTAGAATGTAGTGTACATGCTATTTATCCAAGACCAATTTTTATTACAGGCTAACTTTTTAGCTCTATTTTGTACTTTGTTTTATTTTACAAATGTTTATTAACTAACGATTTAAAAGGTAAACATAACCCCCAGAAAAAGAACAGAAAAAAGAGAGAGAAAGAGAGGGAGAAAAGGAGGTGGGCAAATGCCAATCCTTACATAACAAATGCTTTGCATTAAGTTTTACAAATTATTTAAATAGAATCAGAATTTTGGTGCTTTTTTAAAATTAATTTAATATCTTAGTTTAGTTTAGAATCATATACAAAATAAAATATTTTGCTTACTTTATACTAACATCCCGCACTTTAAAACACCAATTTTACAAATAATAATTTAAACAAAATTTAATAGTATATTACATACCGAGAGTGGTAAGAAGCCCATTACAACGATTTCGAAAATTACGTACGAGGGACGGTACCGTAATTCAAAAAATGGGCCTACCAGGTGTACTATATTTTTCTACGACTTTATGTTTAGTTTTTTTTTTAAATAAAAGCAGAAGATTATGTAAACTTTAAGTAACAATACAAATAATAATACAAACATTTGCGTTGTCAAGGCGATGCTATTTGTTTCATAGCCAGCTTTACGTAAAATCTATTGAAAGTTTTCAAGATTTTGGGGGCTCGCGGCTAATGCGATTGTGGGAATTTTCGTAATATATATATATAATATATATATATATATATATATATATATATATATATATATATATATATATATATATATATATATATATATATATATATATATATATATATATATATATATATATATATATATATATATATATATATATTTTTATATATATATATTACGTAACTGCCCTTACCACAGTTTGGCTTTACAGTATAGTGTTTGTAATTAGAGATTTACTGATAAAGTAGACGGTGTGTAATTAGGTTCTTACTAATATAGGAGTAGAAAAAAGCTTTTACGCTTTTTTTATTTATTTTAAAAATAAAAACTAAATGTAAACGGCAACTTGAGCTTTTTTCTTTGACATTTACAATTTGTCTAATTACACTTAAGTTACTCGCGTACAAAACTCTTTCGTCCGAGATAAAACCTTTTATTTTCTCTTGGTGTTTTTAAAAAATGTGCTACAAATGTATGATTAAAAGTATGATTTTATTTAAAAAAAAACTATTATTTTAACAATAATTTGATCATAATGTTTTTGAACAGGTATGGTTTTATTATTAAAGATGTTTATTTTGGTTTTGCGTTGTCACATGCCGCTGTTAAAGAGAATCTGCTACAAATAATTTTTTACAAACAATAATTATTTTTTTGGTAAGTTTTTAAATGTATTTGGTAAAAAAAACTATTGCTAATTAGATTAAACTTAAAAATATGTTTTCTTTTTTATTTTCTTAGTATTAGTTAGACTTTAAAAATTTTATAAGTTCACAACTTGGATAATGTAAAAATAATCTACACATTTATGTACACCTGTTTTTAATATAATAGGATACATCTAAGAAATATAAAAGCTAATTTTCTTGGATTATTAAAAATGAAAAAACGATTAAAAATTACACAGCCCCACAAAAAGAAAAATATCGAGATCCGTGGCCAACCCACGATCATGATATTTCCAAGTATTTTTCGACCTAAATCCGAATCCGGCCTTAGAAAGGGACCTAAACGTCTGGGGTTGGCTCCAGACGCCAAAACTACCATGAAGAGGTAAAAAGATGGATTACAACCCTGCTAACCAATGTACTTTTTAACGCTAGACCCGAATTTGTTGAAAAGTTTCCAAGAGGGTAAGGATCAAAACACCCCTAATAAGGGGTGGAAAATCATTTTTGCACGATGGAATCGGAACGGTGGTATTCTCATGAACTTTTTAAAGCTAACCCGAATTAGTGGTAAAAAAGTTTTTGTACTGATATACCCATAGGACCAAAATTACCTAGGTAGGGGTGGAAAATCGATTTTTGGGTTAGACACAATTCAGATCCAGCGTTGACAAGACATTATAAACCACCGTTGCGATTCCGGGTCCAAACCTTGAGTTTCGACTTCTCCTAGGGTAATTTGGTCCTAGAATCTTGCAGTAGGGTAAACAGTTTTCAATCACAATTTCGGGTCCAGCGTTAAAGTACATGAGAATACCACCCTCATTCTGGCGTAAAACTGTTTTTTCCCCTTTCTTGGGGTGTTTCTGTCCGAAAAAAATGGACTTCGGTAAAGGAAAAACAAGACCACAAACTCCGGTCAAGCGTTGAAAAGTACATTGGAATACCAGATAAAAAACCATCTTCCCCCCCTAAGGAAAGTTTTCGGCCTCTGAGGCCAATCCTAGACGTGTAAGTCTTTTTTGAGGATTCATCGTTGGAACATGGGAAAATCGTGGTCCAATTCACGGATTTCGACACTTTTTTAGGGGCTGTGTTATTTAAACCTTAAAAAAAAGTGTTTCCTTATATTTTACACACGAATATTTGCACTGCATAACATTACAAAAAAGCATTTTACTGTTTTATCTAGCTCATTATTAAATAAAAAACGACATATATTTTCTCTTGTTATAATTTTGTAATATTATTTATTTGCTCTGATTTTAAATTTTAATTTACCTTTTTTACAATAGCTACGTGTCAATAATGTGACTGTAACGTGGAACCAATATAAATATTCAGATTTAATTTTCGTTTATTTTATTTCCAAAGCAAACATTTAATTTACTTTTAGTTATCTCATTTGCTTTTTATTTCCAAGAAAAATTTATGCATTTTTTTTAAAATTTAAACCCATTATACAAATTTTGCTAAAATTTTTTTAAAAAAAAAAAGATGGGAATTTTAGGCATTTAATAAATACAAGCAGGAATTCGAAAAAAAAAGTTTTTTTCCCTTTAAATTTTTTTTAAAAGTTTAATGTTGTTATTTAAATATACTGGTGTAGGGATTAATTGTACCAAGGGTTATCAAGGGTTTGGTTTTAAATATTGCTTGTCTCTCTTTGTAACCAAAAGTTGTACTCTTAAGTATTTAAGTATTATATTGTGTAAATTTTTTTATATTGTTTTAACATATCTTCACCCCAATTTATCATGTATCTAAAGAATTATCAAATGGTTAAATTACCAAAACGCTCTGCTAAGATATTAAAAAAAGAAATATTTAAAAACGCAAATTTTCCCTTTTATTACATTTTTTTTTAAATTTTGATTAGAACTAAAAAAATTTTTAAAAGTAATTTTGTTTGACTTAAAGTAAAAAATATTTCGTATAATAAAAACCGAAACACACTGTATAAACAATCCGGTTTTTAATGGTTAGTATAAAAAGGGAAAAAGGAGAACCCTTTTAAATGTTGATAAAAGTTGCCTAATTTTACCTTCTTACATACTTAATTTTAGTCTAAAACAATAAAATATTAACTGATGTTTTTCATAATTTATTTAAGTTTATGGAAAAAAAACCACGCTTTTAACGGGGCTGCTTAAAACTAATTAAAATTAAAGGACTTTAATTTTTTTTAAAGGTTTAAATTTTTGGAACCAAGTGTAAACAAAATATTAAATAGTAATAAAAAAATTCCCCCTATTTTTTCATAAAAAGAAAAAGAAAGTAAAATATTTAACACTTTGATCAATTTTAAAAAAAAATTTATTAATTAAAATTCTTTTCTTAATAAATATACCAAAAATAATTAGACCTATGTAGATTGTTTTTT